>AWOL01S0016475.1:63382-91858 GCA_000715115.1 Nicotiana otophora | reverse complement strand
TTTTCTTGGATTTTCTCTTAAACCATAACCAATTGAGTCAATATCATCAACATCGTTGGTGCTCATATTATTGGCCTTTTCCTGACTAATGCTACTGTCAGACNTTTTCAAAGAGCTAAGCTTTAACTCAGAAACCCTCCAAGATTTTCTTGGATTTTCTCTTAAACCATAACCAATTGAGTCAATATCATCAACATCGTTGGTGCTCATATTATTGGCCTTTTCCTGACTAATGCTACTGTCAGACTGCTCTGAAATGCTCAAATTTTCGAAATGATTATCAGCTTCTTCTTCTTCTTCTGCAAAACCCATCTTGTTTTCAGCTTTAATTTTCTGTTTCTTTTCTGCTGAAATCAAGTCTAAATGAACCCGCATGTGACCTCCCAATGATCTCCCACTACTGCAACTCTGGTTACAAAACCTGCATTTATGCTTCTGTTCTGGTGTTTCTTCCATTTTGATTCGTAAAAGAATCTGAATTGAATGAGAATGATCAGTAGAAAATGTTGAAAGAATAATGATGCACTCAAAGGAAAGGTAAAAAAAATTACAGAATCAAGAAAAGTGTAATGGGAGTTGTGTATTCAGAAGTAAAATTCAGATACGATGGAACTATGAAACCCTTTTAAGTCGGCCACTCCATTTGCCTCAAAGCATAAAACTGAGTCTTGAACTTGACTCTAACTAAATGGAGAAGATGGGTTGTTACGGGGGTTGGTTTTTTGGGGTTTTTATATACTCGGAAACTAACCAATTAAAGAGTGAGCTGAAAACAGGATTCTTGAATTTTGAATTCTTGAAATTCTGGTGCGACTTTCAGTCTTTATATCTATAGGACTAACTAATAGAGGAGAGAGCCTTGCATGCCAGCAAAAATTTGACACGTGATCTTTTTATTTTTGCAAAATAAAACAAAAAAAGGACAAAAAGAATAAGTAAACTTTAAATTGTCTGGGCAGCTTAAATAAACTTAATATTATGTTTAAGTTCCTAAGATCAAATATTGAGTTTTTCAATCACCAGTCAACGATGTAAAAGAAGTGGGATTACAAAGGGCAAATGCTGTCCGTTAACGAAAATAACAAATGAGAAAATAACTCCGATTAACTATCAAATGTCAATCAACCAAGTTCGCATCAAATTAGTTAAATTCCCTATCACTATTGCTCTATTTAGAGTGAACTCATATCCAACGGATTTGGTCTAAATTCAATATAGTTAAATATAAATAAGTTGTTTTCTTACTTGGAACCGGCTAAAAAAAAGAGGAAATGAAGAGGCGTCAAGAAATTGAGAAATGTACAAGTCAACTTTAAAAGAGCAAACGAGTCGAGCTTCTTCAGCTTCTTAAAGCAGTTTTTATAGCCATTATTTTTAGAAGTATTTTTTTCAAAAGTGCTTTTAAAAAAAATACTTTTGATAAGAAACGGTTTGTGTTTGGCTAATTAATTTGAAAAGTACTTTTGAGTAGTAATTAGTGTTTGGCCAAGCTTTTGAAAATTGTTTCTAAGTGTATTTTTCTCAAAAGTGCTTTTGGAGATAAGCTACATTTTTCTGCTTCTCAAAAACTGTTCATGCTTCTCCTCAAAAATATTTTTTTTCTTCTAAAAGCTTGGCCAAACACCTCAATTTTTGGCCAAAAGCACTTTTGGCCAAAAACAAAACTTGGCCAAATAGGCTATAAGAAAGGTCCTCACTTATACCCTGTTTGGCCAAGTTTGTTTTGGGTTAAAATTATTTTTTTAAGTCAAAAGTGCTTTTGGTTAAAAAGTGAGGTGTTTGGCCAAGCTTTTAGATGGAAAAAATGCTTTTGAGGAGAAGCAGAAACAGTTTTTGAGAAGCAGAAAAACGTAATTTCTCTTCAAAATCACTTTTCTGAGAAGTACTTTTGAGAAAAATACACTTAGAAGCAGTTTTCAAATCTTGGCCAAACACTAATTATTGCTCAAAAGTATTTTTCAAATTAATTAGCCAAACACAAATTATTTCTCATCAAAAGCACTTTTTTAAAATGTACTTCTCAAAATAAGCTGATTTTAGAAGTTTGGCCAAACATGCTATTATTTTCGGGGCATATTCAGGTTTTAAGAAGAATTCTTACAGTTTCTTGTTTGAGAAAAATTCAAGATTTTAAGTCAGTGAATATAGACTATCTTTTGTATCTCCTACATTTGTGGATTATAATGCAGGAATTATAGCCTGTTTGGCCAAGCTTTTTTTGGGGCCAAAAGTGCTTTTGGCCAAAAATTGAGGTGTTTGGCCAAGCTTTTAAATTAAAAAAAAATATTTTTGAGGAGAAGCGGAAGCAGAAAAAAGTAGCTTCTCTCCAAAAGCACTTTTCTGAGAAGCACTTTTGAAACAAATACACTTAGAAGCAGTTTTCAAAAGCTTGGCCAAACATTAATTATTGCTCAAAATTATTTTTTAAATTAATTAGCCAAACACAAAATGCTTCTCACAAAAAGTACTTTTGAGAAAAGCACTTCTCAAAATAAGCTGATTTTAAAAGTTTGGCCAAACAAGTTATTAGTTATGTAGGATTAGTTATATAGGGTTTAATAGTATATAAATTATTTTTGTTGGGTGCAGGTTTGGTTCATTACACTAAAATTGAAAATACAAGATAACTATTTATTTTTAAAACTAAAAAGCAATGAGTTTACGGTTGTACCATTAAATGCTTAATCTTCATAGGCTTCAAGGAAAAAGTTGGGACTTCTGCATCTATACTCGATTTTGGGGTCACAATTGAACCTATACCCACTTTGCAAAAAAGTTTGCAAGCGTACCCACTTTACGATCAACTTCAGACTTATCGGGCCTGAAGTTAAAAAAATTAGTCTGAAATGAAAAAATTGCACTTCAAATACACTTAAGGCCAAATAGGTTTGAAGTGCAACCAATAGTTTCATGCACTTAAGGCTAATAAGTCTGAAGCGAAAAATTGCACTTCAGATGCACTTAAGGCCAAAAAGTCTGAAGTGCAACAAACGTTTTCATTCACTTAAGGCCAATAAGTCTGAAGTGAAAATTTGCACTTCAGATGCACTTAAGGCCAAAAAGTCTGAAGTGCAACAAACGTTTTCATTCACTTAAGGCCAATAAGTCTGAAGTGAAAATTTGCACTTCAGATGCACTTAAGGCCAAAAAGTCTGAAGTGCAACAAACGTTTTCATTCACTTAAGGCCAATAAGTCTGAAGTGAAAATTTGCACTTCAGATTCACTTAAGACCAAATATGTCTGAAGTGTAACCAATGGTTTCATGCACTTAAGGCCAAACAGTGTGAAGTGCAACAAACGTTTTTATTCACTTAAGGCCAATAAGTTTGAAGTGAAAATTTGAACTTCATATGCACGTAAGGCCAGATAGGTCTAAAGTGTAACCAATGGTTTCATGCACTTAAGACCAATAAGTCTGAAGTGAAAAATTACACTTCATATGCACTTAAAGCCAAAAGGTCCGAAGTGCAACAAACGTTTTGCTACACTTAGGCCAGTAACTCNTATGTCTGAAGTGTAACCAATGGTTTCATGCACTTAAGGCCAAACAGTGTGAAGTGCAACAAACTTTTTTATTCACTTAAGGCCAATAAGTTTGAAGTAAAAATTTACACTTCATATGCACTTAAGGCCAAATAGGTCTAAAGTGTAACCAATGGTTTCATGCACTTAAGGCCAATAAGTCTGAAGTGAAAAATTACACTTCATATGCACTTAAAGCCAAAAGGTCTGAAGTGCAACAAACGTTTTGCTACACTTAGGCCAATAACTCTTGAAGTGAAAAATTGTACTTCAGATGCACTTAAGGCCAAAAGGTCTGAAGTGCAACAAACGTTTTGCTACACTTAAGGCCAATAAGTTTGAAGTGTAAAATTGCAATTCAAATGCACTTAAGGCCAAAAAGTCTGAAGTGCAACCAACATTTTTATACACTTAAGGCCAAATAGGCATGAAATGCAAATTGCCCAGAAACAGAAAATTGTTATTCGAATTATAATAATCTAATATACGATTTAATACCTAAATCTACTCCAAATGTGCTCAAATTTGAAACATAACCTCCAAAGATCACCAGGAACAAACCTCAATTATCAAAACACCAATAAATCTAATGAACCCATGTTGTAATTAAGAAAAAGAAGAAGAAGAAACCATAAGCAGTAGTAAAAAATAAAGCGTCATAACAGCTCACCATTGTAAAACATCATAAACAACATTAAAATATGTTCACAACCACCATATAAAATCATTGTCACCCGAAGAAGAAGAAGAAGAAGAAGGAAGAGAAAAAAACGAAGGAGGAGAAAGAGGAGGAGAAAGATGCCTGAAGTTATTTAAAAAATGGATACAAGTTAAAACTTTTTTAAAAAGTGGGTATAGGTTAAATGGGGGTACATAAATAGGACGCCTGTGCAATTTTTACGAAAAAACCTAAGGTAATTTTATCCTCTCGGTGCTTTATCCATGTATTAGTTATTTGTAAGTGAATTAGTTATTTCATGTTGTTGACCATATTCAAAATTTATAAAGGTGGATGATTGTTAGAGTGCCATTTCAAGTAGGGGCGGGATATAGAGGTATGGAACGTACAAGAATATTTAGATGGGAACCCTGTTCAATCTACCTATGACTAGGGGTAAACAAAGAAAACCAATAAACCACACAAAACCGATAATCCGAGTCAAACTGGGAAAAAAATCCGATGTGATTTGGTTTGATTTGATTTGGTATTGGAAAATAAAACTCGACCATAATTGGTTTGGTTTGATTTTAACTAAAAAAAGTCAAACCGAAACCAAACCAACCCGATAGTATATTTATATAATTTTTAAAAATATTTTATACATATAAATATTTATTGTAACATAATTTATAAATATTTCTTAAATTTTTTCACAGTTTTATCTTTTAACGTGTTATTTCAGTTTAGACTTAACATTCTTGAATGGTAAATAAATTTTAAGGCCCATAAATGTAGTAACTCAAACAAAGTTCAAATCAATATTAATGCTAACAAAAGAAATTCAATTCAATACTAGGAATGACAATAGTATTGGATAATTATTTTAGTTTTACATTGATTTATCATGACAATGCATAACTTAGTTTATCTTTTTCTTTAGTGCTTAGTTATGTAATTAATATAAGTACTTATTAGCTATGCTTATTTTAGCATGACCTATATAGTATTTTTAGATTATGTTGATTTTCATTATGGCTTATTAATTAGTAATATTTGTTTTATATAATTTTATTATTTTATCTTTGTTATTGAATATTTTAGTATAATGCTATGACTTATCTCACATTATTGTGTTAGTTTCTTGAAAAATATATTATATAGTTGTATTTTACTAGGACTTAAGAAATATTTCGAGCACAAGTTACATATTTTATGCCATGAAGATTTTACCGAAAAAAAACCCGAAAAATCGAAAAATCCGAGAAAAACGAGATTAAAAAATCCGACTTTGTTAGTTTGGTTTATAAATTTAAAATTCGACACCATTAATTTTGTTTGATAATTGAAAAATACGAATCAACCCGAACTATGTACAGGGTGAGCCCGTGACCCAAGGATACTGGAACCCAGCTTCTGCACACTACCTTTGACCCATTGATGCAAGTTTATAAATCTCTTTAAGCACATTCATTTTTCCCTTTATTTTTTTCTTGGGCTTTTAACAAAACGTTACAAAACACCACTCGATCTTACAACAACACTTTTAATTTGTTTCTTATTTTATTTTTTAAAATAAAACATAATAAATGACTAAAGTCAAACTAAAAAGAGAACCGAATCCCAATTTTCCAAATCAAACATTGAAACAAAAAGGGTGAGAAATAAGAAGAGGTCTGGTTAAAGTCTTGTTGCACGACTAAGAGCCCGTTTGGATTAGCTGATTGTAAATAGCTGATAAGTTTGAAGTGCTGAAAAATATTTTTAAGTGCTGAAACTGACTTTTTAAATAAGCATTTACGTGTTTGGATAAACGAGCTGAAACCGATAATAAACAGTTGATGTGTTTGGTAGAAAATTACTAATAAGTTGTTTTTTTATTAAAATGACTAAAATATCCTTAAAAACTTTACAAAAGATTATAAATTAATAAGTTTCTTTGTAAAGAAAAAGATGAACAATGAATATGGAATGAAAAGAAAGTTAGAAAATTTATTTTGGGAAAAATATTTTGTGAATTAGAAAATATTATTAAGGATAAACTAGTAAAAATCTTGGTCAAACTAAAAATGCTTATAAGCTAAAAAACCATAAGTTGGGGGTGACCAACTTATGACTTATGGCTGATTTTAGCTTATAAGCACTTGGCTTATAAGCACTTTGGGTATTTACTAAACACGTAGGTAAGCCAAAAGATGTTTATAAGCCAATTTGACCAGCTTATAAGCTTAGCCTAACACCCTCTAATTTAAATTGTAAGAAAAAGTTCTTTCACTAGAAAATAAAACAAAATCGGAGCCAATTTTCGACTTTTGTCACTGCCACTTAAAGTAAGCCATTGCCATTTGCCAAGTCCTTCACCCTCCTTCCATCTTTTTTTTTCTTCCTTTCATTTATTTTCCTCTTATATTATACTTATTTGTTATTTTTTAAAATATATGTTGAATATCTTACTCATTCATTAGTCAAATTATTATGATATATTAACTTGAGGTTGCGGTAGGAACCCATAAACTTCAAAAATCCTAGATCCGTTTCTGATTTCAAGTCGGAATACTAAAGCCAGTCTGTAGTACTGAATCTTATACTAACCAGGAAATGATGCTGATCAACATGCAGGACAGGGAAGGTTTGATGGCATATGGCTATATCGATCTTCCATTTCATTAACTTTTTTTAAGTCTTTTACTTCCCCGTACATTCATTTTCTTTTTCTCAAGGTGGGGAGCTGATTTGTTTAAACAAAAATATTTCTGTAACAATACAAATTTGCTTTAAAGAAAAACAGAATCTGGTCCAAAATTTAAATACCTTTCATAATCGAACAAATAAATCCTCCGACAGGACAAGTAAATGATAAAAAGAAGTTTCATCAATACAAAAAAAAAAAACTTAAAAACATCTTACATACGACTCATATCAATGATGGTTTTTTGACTACAAGGGACAAAATGAAGCAGAAATTGAAGTGGTAAAAAAAATAGTAAAGAATCCCAGCTGACTGGCTGATAACTAATATCGTTAATACCAAAACAAGCAACTCGAACAAAGTAATGCTCTTAAGCGACAGCAGGCATGTCCTTAAGCCAGGCATCGAGCGGCTTACCAATTGAGTAGACAATAAAGCCAATCGCTCTTAGCTTGTCAACATTCACAACGTTCCTGCCATCGAAAATGAAAGCGGGTTTTTGCATGTTTTCATATATCCTCTGGTAATCAAGGGTCTTGAACTCGTCCCACTCTGTGAGAATGCAGACAGCATGGGCATCCTTTGTTGCCTCGTAGGCATCCCAAGTAACACTGACTAGTTTCTTGGTTGTGGGACTCATTGGCTGGAGGTGAAGGGGATGATCCCAGTCAAACTTGTTCATCGAGAGGTCTCTCTGGATTTGGTCCTCTTGCACCTGAGGATCATATATGCTCAACCTAGCCTTATCCCCCAACAGTCCCTTGCATACATCAATAGCAGGGGTCTCTCGGGTATCACCAGTGTCTTTCTTAAAAGCAAAACCTAGGATTGCAACTTTCTTGTTTGAGACTGTGTTGAACATAGAGGCTACAACGCGGTTGACAAAACGATTCTTCTGATAGTCATTGATCTTGATAACTTGTTTCCAGTATTCAGCAACCTCAGGCAGACCATTGCACTCGCAAATGTAAACCAGGTTCAGAATATCCTTCTGGAAGCAAGATCCACCAAAACCAACACTAGCGTTGAGGAACTTGGGACCAATCCTTGAGTCCTTACCAACAGCATATGACACCTGTGAAACATTTGCGCCAGTAGCCTCACATAGAGCTGACATAGCATTCACCGAAGAGATTCTTTGTGCCAAGAATGCATTGGCAGCCAACTTTGAGAGCTCCGCGGACCACAAGTTGGTGGTAATGATACAGTCTTCAGGAACCCAATGAGCATAAACATCCTTCAATGTTTGGATAGCCTTCTGGCCTCCTGGAGTTTCCCGGCCTCCAATTAGGACTCTGTCAGGTTTAAAGAGGTCTTCGATTGCGGTACCCTCTGCAAGAAATTCAGGGTTTGAGAGGATCTGGAAGTTAATTCCCTTGCTGTTGTGGGTCAAAATTTTTTCAATTGCCTCCGCAGTTTTGACTGGAACAGTTGATTTCTCAACAACTATTTTGTCAGATTTCGAAACATCGGCAATCATACGGGCTGCACTCTCCCAGTAAGTAAGATCTGCAGCCTTGCCTGCTCCAAGACCCCTAGTCTTGGTAGGAGTGTTGACAGAAACAAAAACTATATCAGCCTCACGTACATGTTTCTCCACATCTGTGCTGAAGAAGAGGTTCTTGCCTCGGCACTGCTTAACTACATCGTCAAGGCCTGGCTCATAGATGGGAAGCTGGTCACTGTTCCAGGCAGTGATGCGAGGCACAGAGATATCAACAACAGCCACTTCAATGTTAGGGCATTTGAGTGCAATGACGGCCATGGTGGGGCCACCAACATATCCAGCTCCTATGCAGCAAATCTTCACCATTTTCCTTTCTTCTTTATTAACTCTACAACAGACAAAAGTTCACGTATTTCTGAGGCTAAACTTCTCTCGGCAAAGCAAAATCCAAAATGTAAGGAATAATAAGGGGCACATTGGAGAACATTGCATAAACCAATAAACTAAAAGCTTAAACATGTTATAACTTTTGACCTCTACAGCTAATAATTTTAGGTCCTATCATGATATTCGTAATGAAAACAATGATACCACGAGCACACTGCCTGCCCTATACTTACCACCAGATTTTAACTCACAAATGTAACATCTAACATAAAAGACTACTGTTTTATACATTTCTCATTGCAGAGGAAACAAGCTGAGAATGCATAAGGATATGCTGCCAAGACAAGGATACAATCGAAACTGGAGACACACACGGGTTACAGCAACACAGAAAAGACGAAAATCTAGAGTTGGTTTAGAGTAACACCGTAAAATCAAGTCAAAATAAACAACAGTTAAAGGATGACATTAATTCAAACTATCTATCACATACACTACTGCTAACATGCAATTCCACAATTCAACCTGATATATAATACTCCCTCAGTTATATAACTTAGTTTGACTGGGCACAAATTTTAAGAAAGATAAGAACTTTTGAAGCCTATGGTCTTAAATATGCCATAATGTGTATCTATCATACTTTTGAAACTTATGATCTTAAACAATGTATTTATCAACTATAAAAGTTTGTCATTAAGATTAAAATGGGAATTTCAAGTTAACTTATATCAAAAATTCTTTCTGGAAAAGAAAGAGTGTCATTCATTTTGGAACAGAGGGGATATAAAACAACTGAAAATAGAGCGAATTTCACTAATTCGACACAGAAATTAATAAATGTTAAAGGCAATGAGAATTAGCAGGCATGATCTTGACCAGATCTAAGCCAAAGGCACTCAGATCGTCTACTAATATTCATATTCCAGATCCATAAATGAGTGATCTGAGCAACCACTAGATCTAATCAAAATGTAGCAATTTCACCATTAAATCGGAAAAGAGGAAAAATACAGCTTTTTCCTCAAATTAACCTTAAATACACCACAAAATTCACACTTTATGATCTATGAAATCGAACAAAATATAGCAAAGCTGAATCATAAATGCATGCGATGTGACACAGGGAATCGTGTAAATGCAAAGTGTATGTAAAGCTGAAATTAAGAACGGAATAAGAAAGGCAACTTCGGAAATTCGTACCTGTGAGAGATGATGAATTTAGGAGAAGTAGAAAGAGGAAAAAGATGGATCTGAAAGAGAAGAGGGCGGGGACCTCCTTTATATAGTCGTAGCAGATCTAAGATCAATAAGCGGAGTGAGGAGTCTTTAATAAGGGAACTTTGAGAAAAAAAGTAAAAATAAATATTCCTACTTTTTCACGTTTTCAGCACTGATGTGGAGGGATCAACGACATGCCTCCACACGTAAAGCGAACGAAGTATTCGTCAGTTGCGGAGGTTGATCAATTGTCCAAAAGGCCCTTCACCTTCTCCGCAAAAAAATTGACTTGATTAACTATAAACAACATCTAATTTTCTATTTAAATAAATATTAAATTTATAAAATTTTAAATACACTCATTTTTCAATTTATGTAATACTATTTGATTTGGAAACGAATCCAAGAAAGAAAATTATTTTTAATTGTGATCATAAAAAAATCATGATATTTTTCATAGTTATAAAACTATGTTATTGTAGATAAAATAAAAGGTTAAATTAATTTATTTCTAATTAAATAAATAATAAATGTGTCATTATATTTCTTACCTGACAATAAGTAGATTGTGCCATATTAAATGAAACAAATAGAATAATATTATAAAATTACTATTTTTTTCTCTAACCAAAAATTTATCGATAAAATCTGCATATACTTTATTCTTCCCAAACTATATTTGTAAAATTTTACTGGGTATGTTGTAGTTAAAATAGATTAATATTTACATATTTATAACGTTATGAAAAATACATAAATTATACGTAGTAGTTTGAATCCCTAAAATAATTGGTAGGAAAAATGCCAATCGGAGAGAATACAACAATAACAACAACAACAACCCAGTATAATCTCACTAGTGGGGTCTGGGGAGGCTAGTGTGTACGCAGACCTTACCCCTACCATGAGCTAGAGAGACTGTTTCCAATAGACCCTCGGCATCCTTCCCCTCCAAGAACTCCCCATCTTGCTCTTGGGATGACTCGAACTCACAATCTTTTGGTTGGAAGTGGAGGTTGCTTACCATCGGATCAATCCTAATCGGAGAGAAAAAAAGAATGGAATAGAAGTGAGGAAGGTGGAATTGCAGAGATGGATATATTTTCCCACGCGTTTTGACGGCTGACGCACCACTGTCAAATCAGAACGGCGGTCGGTGGCGTTGCCCTTCCAGGAAAGGTGCAGTACCAATCCTCAATCCTGTGACGGTGAGAACCAAATTGTATGGACCATGGTTTCAGAATTCAACCCTTGAATTGCCTAATTTTATTCCATATACTGACACTTTTGCTTGCTTTTTTTCTTATACAAATTGAAAATTACGAACTTGACTTGGTCTAGAGATTACAATTGAAATTGCGTATTACAAACTCCAATAACAAATAAACATTTCTTGCTTATTTCATTTTTAGTTGTGCGGCGAAAAAAATGTTAATGTGACTTGTGGTACTCCACAACTTTTATTTCGTAATGGTAATTAGACTCCAAAATATTCATGAATAGTTTGGTACGGCCAATATCTGTTAAAAATTTATGAGGTACGGATTATTTATAAGGTAAGTAATAATAATAATATACCATGTATTGCTATACGATATATAATAGTAAGAGTAATACATAAAATGCTCGATTTTCTTTTCCTTTAATTATTTTTATCCATATATTAATAGTATATGTGTGATTATATTTTATATTATATCCCGCATAAAATAACAAATTTCCTGCCTAACTTACAGAAGTTTAGTAGGACAACCAAACAATGTATTAAATTGTACAAAGATTTTTTTTTATATGGCCAACCAAAAAAGGTATTAATTATGTACAATTTTATACTGAATTTTTTTTTTTACCAATACAATAAACCAAACCAACCTCGGTGAAATTTTCTCCTTAATTTTTAAAGGAAAATGAACATGTTACAATTATCTCCTTTAGAATCAAGTTTCAATGAATCAATGGAGTAAGAAGTAAGCATTAATTTCACAAGACCAATTAAATCTTTAAACTTTTATTGCCTGATCTTATTCAGGAGTATTTTAGTTCCATACATATGAATGTTTAATGTAGGATTGGTGGGATACTGTTTTTGTTTTGTTTCTGTTGGCATTTGTCTTTCTTAACCAAATACTGCTACTAATTACATCATCAAACAGTTTTGTGTTATAATTGGACGACACGTGTATAAGTTCAAATCTGCCCTAAAATATTTAGGGCAATATAGCACTAAGGAATGGGTCAGTCGAAGTCGACCAGAAAATATCGAGGTTTGTGATTGAGATGTCAATAACGGGCGAGACCGAACACCGTTTGCAGAGTTGTAACAGCTAGTTTTCAAAATGTGATATTAAAGAAAATATTCTGGTGAATATTCTATGCACTTGTACTATTATGGTGTGTTAGGGGTATGTCTCATATATATAGAAAAAAAGACAGTGATGTAGGGCATGTGACATTCATTTGATAAGAACACACTTTTGAGAAAGATTCTCTCTCTTTTATAAAGATACATACACTACCTTTTAATCAAGATTCTTGTTCATATTATTCCACACTTTTCCATCAAATCCGAGAATAATTCGAACATTCGAGGATTTATGATTTATCTGTCATTCATCGTTGTCAGGAAGGACAATCATCTAGTTCATCCTTTATTGGGTGAATGCCACGCCCCAAACTCGGAGAGCGCAGCCGGCGCTCAACTGAGTAAACCCGGCTGAGCAAGCCTGTTAGATTTCATTCTACCCAAACTCATTCATGAAATAATAGGAGATGTACTCTATTAATCAAACACTGAGAAAATTTCATTAACAACTTCCATTCGTTCCATTAGCAACTTCGTTCATAATTTCTAAAGTATTACAAGTTTATAGATATAATGAAAAACATGTTTGCCAAATAGCAACAATTTTAGTTCAATTCTCAACATCATACACCACCCGCAACCTGTCTACGGAGCCTCTAAATATGACAGAAGAATAGTATGGAAGTGCCGACAATAAGGCCCTGGCTATACCTCAAGACACAAAGTATAACATCAAGTAACATCGAGCCCGAAATAGAGTAGGGCTCACCTAAACCTGCTGAATAGGGAGTAACTTCTAACGAGGACCAAAGTTGCACCGCTGATGAATCACCTGCATCCATTGAAAATGCAGCACCCCCGGCAAAAGGGACATTAGTACATATAGAATAGTACTAGTATGTAAGGCTAACTGTCCTCTTTCAAAATAGAATACCAATGTAAGAAAGGAAAATGCATAGAAACAAAAAGTCATAATCAATGATATTCAAATGTCAAGTTACAACATAATAATTTCCAAAATATGAAGATAACACCGTGAAATGATAATCAAATTATGATGATAATATTATTTTTTTGTTGGGAGATCTTTAGCACCGATATACCACTGTTCACAATATCACCGTTCACAATATCAATGTTCACAATACCAATATTCACAATACCAATATTCACAATACCAATGTTCACAATACCAATGCCACCGTACTTTTAGCACGGAGTCTGATTACGACCTTATCGGCTAGGCTATCTCATTAGAGAATCAACCACAATTACTATCAATACCAATACCACAGTAATTTTAGCACGGAATCCGATCACGACCCGATCGGTTAGGCTATCTCATTAGAGAATCAACCACAATTACTATCAATACCAATACTACCGTAATTTTAGTACAGAGTCCGATCACGACCCGATCGGCTAGGCTATCTCATTAGAGAATCAACCACAATTATTATCAATACCAATATCACCGTAATTTTAGCACGGGGTCCGATCACGACTCGATCAGCTAGGATATCTCATTAGAGAATCAACCATAATCTCAATTTCAATTTCCAGCACAATCACCACCATGTGTACGACATGGTGTTCGATCACGACCCGATCAGCTAGGCTGTCTTATTCGAGACATCAACCCTTTTATATCAATCAATCTTATCCCAATTAAGAGGAATAATTTTATCGCATCAATCTCATCCCAAATAAGGGTAATAATTCACAAAAATAACATAGGTGCAAATGTATTTACCTTATAATCTTCCACAATATATAAATCTCCATTAGTATTTTCAACCAATAACAACAACAATATTTTTTTGGCTCCTTTGGCCATTCACGAGATTCTTTGTTCAAGGCACGATGGCCATATTTGTTATTCCACATTTTTATTTCTTCCCTCTCATGTATCATCATCATAAATATCAACATACATATAATATTCCGGAAATCACAACTTTAAGTTCATTAGAAATGAATAATTTAAGCACAATAGATTTCTTTCCGAGAAATAGAGTAAAATGAATGGCAATTGATGCGCAAGTTAAAATCATAAGCAAATAACACACTATTTATTCTTGACACTTTTCCCCCAAAAAAGGGAAATACACAAATTTCCACTCACGAATATGTAAGAACGCAAAATACATTGAAAATACTCACAATTCATAACGTCTGTTAAAACAGCCACACATGAGCATGACTTGAGTTTATAAGCTTTTAGGCAATTTTATTTTCGAAGTCAATTCGGAATAGTTGAATCAAGGCTCATTTCATAACCTTTCTCACATCATTTCATTTTATTGGCTCCATTGGCCACAAGTATAACTTTCACTTATATCAATCATCGCATTTCATACTTTTTTCACATCTTTTAACTCTATTGGCACCATTAGCCATAATTATAACTTTCACTTATATCAACCATCGCATTTCATACTTCTTTCACATCTTTATAGGTTATCAACAGTAAGATATTTCCAATCAAGGGTTTAGGTATACATATGAGCAATTAAGAATCTTAAGCATATTGAGTTTTCTCACACAATTTGGAATCATAACCTTCATTTAAAATACAACTCAAAGACATAGCAGTTTAATATACATATCATTCTTGAAAACATTCCCAAAGGATAACATAATGTGTTAGGAACATTCGAAACACGTTTTGAATACTTAATTCTCGATACTTTGCTTATTCGGGACAATCGAATTTATTGGGAATAACTCGAAACATACAATAAGGAACTTGAGACAGCCATACTTGAAACTTATGAGAACATCATTGAATTCAATTCTAAGAGAGTAGTTTAGCCGACATACATTGCTTTGAGCTTTCCTTAAATTACTACAACGTTCTGAAAATTCTAGCAATTTCAATCTATTTATAAACATAACAAAAGTAAACCATATTTAGGAAGATATTCATGGGTTCACCTCACTTAAGCATTTCATCAAACACTAGGTGTGCAAATTGGTTATAAGGTTCTTCCACAAAATTTCCTTCACTTCACAACCCAATCTTTACTTATTTGAACTCAACAAACTTTCCACAAACCTTATTGGTACATTCATGTATAAATAATACTCTTACACCCAAGAATCATACCCTTAATCAACCATCTTCTACCCAAAGTCGAAATTGAAAACTAGGGTATGTAACCATTACCTCTTAGATGAAGAACTTGAGGGATTTCTTGTTGGATTTCAAGGCTTGAACAACATCTTGATGAACAAAGCACTTGAGTTTCTTCCTCTCTCTAGAACACTCTCACTTCTCTCTAAAAATATAAATTTTTTGCTCCAAAATGAGCTTCAAGGGTTATTTATCCAAGTTGGGTCGGGTTATAAAGATAAAATAATGGATACTCCGAAATTTTGGACCGGGCTACAGACCAGGCTAGGCACGCTCTGTAGCCAGCTATAGACCTAGAGAGTCACGCTCTGTAGCCAGCTATAGACCTGGCGAGGCACGCTCTGTAGCTAGCTATAGACCTGGCGAGGCATGCTCTGTAGCCAGCTATAGACCTGGCGAGGCATGCTCTGTAGCCAGCTATAGACCTGGCGAGGCAAGGGATATAGCACGGTCCAGCGCGCTACAGACCTGGCTAGTCAAAAGATATAGCACGGTCTAGTGCGCTATAAGCTGGGTGATGCGAGATTGAAAATTTTCAACTACCGAACACACCGTTCAACCCAAGAACTCCAAAAATATAATACATTAGCCTACCTTGGCACCCCAAAAACTTAAATTACTTAACAAAATTTTTTGGGGCCTTACATTCTCCCCCGCTTAGCATCATTCGTCCTCGAATGATAAGTAGTGTCCGCCCCAAACACTTAACATAATTTATCTCTTTTCTCACACACCTCAATCTCCCAGATTTTACTAACTCCAAAATATTTTTCAGAAATTTCGGCAGAGTCTCCCCTGTATTTGGGCCTGACCACCTTTCAGAGTAACACCAAAACCACCCTAACAACATTTCCATAACTCGACAAAACATCGCAATATATATATCAACAATACTAATCTCAACATTGAGGGCATTACATTAACAAAAGTGGTATTTTGACATGAACCTTACACATTTAAATCATAACACATAGAAAGTACCTTTTGAACCACAACTATTTGGCTATACAAATAAGTGAGGATATTTTCTTTTTACAACACTCTCGGCCTTCGAGGCAACCTCCTCGACTCACAGACTTAGCCACAACATTGTAACGGAGGCAATCCCAACTTCCGGACTTGTCTAATCAAGGATGACAATTAGGTACCACTCATAAGCCGATTATTCATTAACTTCACCTTCTCTAGCTTCTGTCGGAACGATAGACAAAGGATTTCCAACTACCTTCTTGGACATAGACACATGAAACACTGGATACGTGGAGGACAATAATATGAAAAATATCATACTCATAGTTTGGCCTATTTTGTTCAAGATTTCATAAGGCCTAATGTGACTACACGCACTTTACCTTTATTAACAATTCACATAGCATCCTCATGGAGAAGATATTGAGAATAACCCGTTCACTTTCTTCAACTCTAAATCTCTACGCCGAACACCCAAACTAAACTTTTGATGACCTCCAACAATTACTCTAAGATGTGCTAGTATGAATATGACCATAAAATTTCCTATCCAATATATCTGATCACGAGATGGTGCTTATTCTTTGACATGCTTGAACCTTCAACCCCTTTAGGTTACTATAAATATGAATAACAAGGTTCGAGATTTGATAGAACTATTCAAGAATCTATAAATGTGCTGAGCACGGTATTTCAGGAGGTTATATCCTAAGAGACATGAAGGTTACTACCAATAGTACTGACATGATTAATCATTGTAATAACCTTATTGATTCGACACATGAGGCACGGAGTTTCCTAGTAGGCATTGATAATGACGATGTTCATGATTTTAAGATGTAACAAAAGTGAGTCATAAAAAGGGCATCAACAATGATTTCATTCCATTCGTGCCTTATTTGGCAATAGTAGGCCTCAAAGAGAGATAACACTTATGTGACACCAGTCGCCTCTTGGAATGTAGGAAAAATCAGTTTAACTCGAAATGAGAATATTCTAGCATCCTGAATGTGATATGGGTTACAAGATACACGAAGTTGCATTACGCTCTTAATTGTATTTGACAGAAGGAATCTATGTCACAAACCCATAAGGTTGAAAAAGAAGTTGAACACTTGTGAGACTATTATCATTCTGACAGCTTAACCCTTGCCAATAGTTGATCCTATATGAGAGGACTAGAGATACGACGAACTTGTCTTTCAAATCAATATGCTCTCATGTTACTGGACGGTGAAAAGGATTCGTGATAATATACATAAAGGAACAAAGTGATTGTTCAAACCATAAGAGCCACATACACCGGAGAGAAAAATAGTGGCTTAAGAAGTACCTCAACACTAGGCCACTATACATTGGATTTGATACCACATAGGTGAACTTTATGACTATGCATGCATAAACACAAGTGAGCAGATGTTATCCATTTGAATCAAAAGGTTCTGTAAGAAATTCATCAGGTATAGCCTCTTGTTGAGAATTTAGGAAATCAAGTGGGAAGTATTACTCCTTGAGTTATAACTTAATTCAAGGACATAATTATATAGCTCAATTCCACAAGAGGTTGTAAATAAGAGAATTTGTGATACAGTGGATTCACGAATAACGCGTCTCGTTCAAAGAGTAGGTACATGTATTGTTTTGTGATTCAACACCTTGTTAAGACCATTTTTATGAGAGCTCTTCAATATGGGTGCACATAAACAACAAGTAAAAATTATGCGGAGTTCATAACGATATAGCAAGGAGTGACTTACTTGGTAACTTTAGATTGATAGGACAGTATCTTACTTGATTCCCCTAAACTCCACAACCATAACGTATTTCAAGAGTCATTTAACACGTTCCCAAGCGGCGTTTCTTACAAATCAAACATTCGACTTATTGGTACAAACAACCCTCTTTCGTTTCTTAGGTGCTCTTACCACATGATATGGTAGCACGATAACATTAATAGGGACAAGTACACTTCCCTTAGAAACTGGTTCTTTCAATACCTCCTCGCTGCCTTGTCACGACCCCAAATTCCCTCCGTAGGAGGTCGTGATGACACCTAGTCTCTAAGACTAGGTAAGCCTATCAATACAGAATAATCATAAATATCTGAAATAAATAAACCACAATTCAAATAATTACAACTCCCAAAACCCGGTAGAAATAAGTCACAAGCTTCTAAAAATTTATTCTCAATGTCTCTATGTTTCAAGGTCTAAAGAAAAATAAGGAAGCAACATAAAAATGATAGAAGGGGACTCTGGAGTCTGCGGAAGCTGGCAGATATACCTCGAAGTCTCCGTGCGCAGGTAACTCACTGACGCCTAGACTGGTAAGATGTACCTGGATCTGCACAAAAAAGATATACAGAAGCGTAGTAGGAGTACACCATAGCGGTACCAGTAAGTGTCAAGCCTAACCTCGGTAGAGTAGTGACGAGGTCAGGCCAGACCCTACTGGAGAATAGATAATGACATGGAAAAATATTTAAACAATTTAATAAGATAAAATGATAATGAAAATGAATCAAGTAGTATGTCACATTTAATTACACCAAATAATGGCAAATAAATACCTCGTGGAAACAAAACAGAATTTCTTTTCAACTTTAAGAAAAATCACAATAAAAATCAAAGGCAACTACGGTCATAAATCAATATCAACAAGGGCACTACCGAGGTACTGCCTCGTAGTCCCAAATTATAATTAAATTCACAATATCTCATTTCCTTATCTCACCGCGGGAGCCTTCACACTTTATTTCAAAGATAATATTTTTTCCGAAATAGCATCCCGCGTTTTAGCCATCCTTATCACACCACATGACTTCTAGTAGTTCCCCCCACTAGCCACGCGTATCAAGCCACCCTTATCTCACCGCATGTGTTTCAATACCCAAACCTCATACCACTACATGCGTATCAATATCACAATATATCACAATTTGTACCTCAAGTGCTCAAATAATTTAATGTGCCAACATAATTCAACAACAATGTTTTCCAAAATAAAGAGCTCACGGCTCATGCCAAAATAATTCATCAATAATCTTTTTTCACAATAAAGATCTCATGGCTCCATCACAATGAGTACAAAAATCTTACACAAATATTCAGGAATAAATAATTCAGCAAAATAATATTTCAAAACCTTTAATACGTCGCTTCAATGCCAAATTTAAAATGTCAAATATTTCATATTAATAATATTTAAATTTAAGAAAATCAATTTCAAATAATGCACAGAATAAAAAGAACCAAGTTTTAACTAAACAGGTAAAATAATTAGCAGGAAAATGTCAAGCAAATTTAAAGTATACAAATCAAATCAATGATGGAAAATATAACAAGATTTAATAAATTAATTAATATGCAACAGTGATCTTCACAATTTAAAAATATAATCCTTCACATTTAGTCTGTGTACACACTCGTCACCTCGTGTACATGACTTTTATCACATTACAATTAATACTAATTCTTGGGGAAATTTCCTCCATACAAGGTTAGACAAGTCACTTACCTCGACTTGTTCCAATTTAACCAAGTAATATGATTTTTCCTCGATTTTTTGATTCCGGTCGACTCGTATCTAGTCATAATTAATTCGATACAGTCAACAAAAATTATAGAATTAATTCTGTAAGAAAATACTATATTTTTCAATAAGAATCTGAAATTAACTCAAAAATAGCCCCGGGGGGCCCACGTCTCGGAATCCGGCGAAAGTTACGAAATATGAACGTCCATTGAATTACGAGTCTAACCATACCGAAATAACTAAATTCCAATAATAGTTCGACCCTCAAATCCTCAAATCTATCCAAGAGGGTTTCTAATAAAGATTGAGTTAAGAACACTTACCCCAACGGTTTCTCTGAAAATCTCTCAAAAATCGCCTCAATCCGAGCTCCAATTCGTTAAAAAAGAACCCATTTTCTTAACTTAAATATTATGTCCAGTGATTTCTTCTTCGCGAACGCGACCCTTGTCTCGCGTTCGCGAAGCACAAAAGTGTGCTGCTCAACTTTCCTCTTCGCGAACGCGACCAACGCTTTGCGAACGCGAAGCTTTGCAAACTCAAAACTTCGCGAACGCATCCCTTACCTCGCGAACGCGTAGAACAAAAGACTAGGGTTCCCAGCTGCCTCACTCTCATTCGCGAACGCGACGCCACTCACGCGTTCGCGATGCACACACTGCCCTACCCTTCGCGTTCGCGTCCTCTCCTTCACGTACACATAGAACAAAAATCTCACCAACCCAGAATACTCTTCGCGAACGCAAGGCTCCTCTCGCGAACGCGAAAGAGAAAACCAGAAAAATTGCAGCAGCAGATATCAGCCATCTCACCAAGGTCAAAAATAATCCGTTAACCATCCGAAACACGCGCCTGCGCCCCTTGGGACCTCAACCAAATATACCAACAAGTCCTAATACATCATACGAACTTAGTCGAGTCTTTAAATCGCATCCAACAACACTAAAAATACGAATTACACATAGATTCAAGCCTAATAAACTTTGAAACTTCTAATTTTTACAAAACGATGCTGGAACATATCAAAGCAAGTCCGATTGACCTCAAATTTTTCATGCAAGTCATAAACGACATAACGGAGCTGTTAAAATTTTCAGAACTGGATTCCGACCCCGATATTAAAAAGTCAACTCCTCGGTCAAACTTTCAAACTTAAATTCCTAATTTAGCCATTTCAAGCCTAATTTTACTATGGACTTCCAAATTAAATTCCGATCACGCTCCTAAGTTCAAAATCACCATACGGAGCTGTTGGAATCATCAAAATTCTATCCTGGGGTCGTTTGCACATAATTCGAAATCCGGTCACTATTTGAATTTAAACTTTTAATTTTGTTTTTTTTTTCAAAATTTCATATCTCGGGCTAGGGACCTCGGAATTTGATTCTGGGCATACGCCCAAGTCCCAAATTACGATACGGACCTACCGAAACTGTCAAAATACTGATCCGAGTCCGTTTTCTAAAAATGTTGACCAAGGTCAACTCAATTGAGTTTTAAAGCTCTAATTCACATTTTAATTCATTTTTCGCATAAAACCTTTTCGAAAAATTTTACGAACTGCGCACGGAAGTCGAGTGATGATAAATAGTACTTTTCAAGATCTTAGAACACATAATTAATTATTAAATTTAAAGATGATATTTTGGGTCATCACATGCCTCGAACCCGTGGGTTACTCATATGGAAAATAAGATGTGACAAGGAAATTAGCTTCCTATCTTGAGCTCTATTGCACGATATAGAGTATCAAAGAAGTGTGAAATTCCTAAATGTCTAAGTAGCCTCCTCATTATAGATGCGGTCGACTACACACTGATAAGTAGGACTCTACTAGACATGACTCCGAGACATCCTAGGACACTTTAAAACCTTAGGCTCTGATACCAAGTTTGTCACGCCACAAACTCGGAGAGCACGACCGACGCTCAACCGAGTAAACCCGGCTGAGCAAGCATGTTAAATTTCATTCTACCCAAACTCATTCATGAAATAATAGGATATGTACTCCATTAATCAAATACTGAAAAGATTTCATTAACAACTTTCATTCGTTCCATTAGCAACTTCGTTCATAATTTCCAAAGTATTACAAGTTTATAGATATAATGAAAAATATGTTTGCCAAATAGCAATAATTTTAGTTCAGTTCCCAACATCATACACCACCCGCAACCTGTCCACGGAGCCTCTAAATATGACAGAAGAATAGTATGGAAGTGCCGGCAACAAGGCGCCGGCTATACCTCAAGACACAAAGTGTAACATCAAGTGACATCGAGCTCGAAATAGAGTAGGTCTCACCAAAACCTGCTGAATAGGGAGTAACTGCTAAGGAGTACCAAAGCTGCACCGCTGATGAATCACCTGCATCCATTGAAGATGCAGCGCCCCTGGCAAAAGGGACCTTAGTACATATGAAATAGTACTAGTATGTAAGACTAATTGTCCTCTTTCAAAATAGAATACCAATGTAAGAAAGGGAAATTCATAGAAACAACAAGTCATAATCAATGATATTCAAATGCCAAGTTACAACATAATAATTTCCAAAATATTAAGATAACACCGTGAAATGATAGTCAAATTATGATGATCATATTATTTTTTTGTTGGGAGATCTTTAGCACCGATATACCACTGTTTACAATATCACCGTTTACAGTATCAATGTTCACAATACCAATATTCACAATACAAATGTTCACAATACTAATATTCACAATACCAATGCCACCGTACTTTTAGCAGAGAGTCCGATCACGACTCGATCGGCTAGGCTATCTCATTAGAGAATTAACCACAATTACTATCAATACCAATACCACCGTAATTTTAGCACGAAGTCCGATCATGACCCGATCGGCTAGGCTATCTAATTAGAGAATCAACCACAATTACTATCAATACTAATACTACCGTAATTTTAGTATGGAGTCCGATCATGACCCGATCGGCTATATTATCTCATTAGAGAATCAACCATAATCTCAATTTCAATTTCAATTTTAATTTCCAGCACAATCACCACCATGTGTGCGACATGATGTTCGATCACGACCCGATCGGCTAGGCTGTCTTATTCGAGACATCAACCTTTTTATATCAATCAATCTTATCCCAATTAAGAAGAATAATTTTATCACATCAATCTCATCCCAAATAAGGGGAATAATTCACAAAAATAATATAGGTGCAAATGTATTTACCTCATCATCTTCCACATTGTATAAATCTCCATTAGTATTTTTAACCAATAACAACAACAATATTTCTTTGGCTCTTTTGGCCATTCACAAGATTTTTTATTCAAGGCACGATGACCATATTTATTATTCCACACTTTCATTTCTTCCCTCTCATGTATCATCATCATAAATATCAACATACATATAATATTCCAGAAATCACAACTTTAAGTTCATTAGAAATGAACAATTTAAGCACAATAGATTTCTTTTCGAGAAATGGAGTAAAATGATTGGCAATTGATGCGCAAGTTAAAATCATCAGCAAATAACACACTATTTATTCTTGACACATTTTCCCCCAAAAAAGGATAATACACAAATTTTCACTCACGAATATGTAAAAATGCAAAACACATTGAAAATACTCACAATTCATAACGTCTATTAAAACAACCACATATGAGCATGACTTGAGTTTATATGCTTTTAGGAAATTCTATTTTCGAAGTCAATTCGAAATAGTTGAATCAAGGCTCATTTCATAACCTTTCTCACATCATTTCATTTCATTGGCTCCATTGGCCACAATTATAACTTTCACTTATATCAATAATTGCATTTCATACTTCTTTTACATCTTTTAATTCCATTGGCACCATTGGCCACAAGTATAACTTTTACTTATATCAACCATTGCATTTCATACTTCTTTCACATCTTTATAAGTTATCAACAGTAAGACATTTTCAATCAAGGGTTTAGGTATACATATGAGCAATTAAGAGTCTTAAGCATATTGAGTTTTCTCACACAATTTGGAATCATAACCTTCATTTGAAATACAACTCAAAGACATAGTAGTTTAATATACATATCATTCTTGAAAATATTCCCAAAGGATAACATAATGTGTTAGGAACATTCGAAACACGTTTTGAATACTTAATTCTCAATACTTTGCTTATTCGGGACAATCGAATTTATTGGGAATAACTCGAAACATACAATAAGGAACTTGAGACAGCCATACTTGAAACTTATGAGAACATCATTGAATTCAATTCTAAGAGAGTAGTTTAGCCGACATACTTTGCTTTGAACTTTCCTTAAATTACTACAACGTTCAGAAAATTCTAGCAACTTCAATCTATTTATAAACATAACAAAAGTAAACCATAATTAGGAAAATATTCATGGGTTCACCTCACTTAAGCATTTCATCAAACACTAGGTGTGCAAATTGGTTATAAGGTTCTTCCAAAGAATTTCCTTCACTTAACAACCCAATCTTTACTTATTTGAGAACAACAAATTTTCCACAAACCTTATTGGTACATTAATGTATGAATAATACTCTTACACCCAAGAATCATATCCTTAATCAACCATCTTCTACCCAAATTCGAAATTGAAAACTAAGGTATGTAACTTGAGGGATTTCTTGTTGGATTTCAAGGCTTGAACAAGATCTTGATGAACAAAGCACTTGAGTTTCTTCCTCTCTCTAGAACACTCTCACTTCTCTCTAAAAATACAAGATTTTTGC
Organism: Nicotiana otophora; assembly: GCA_000715115.1. NCBI lineage: Eukaryota > Viridiplantae > Streptophyta > Magnoliopsida > Solanales > Solanaceae > Nicotiana > Nicotiana otophora. Next base: position 67,255 of record AWOL01S0016475.1, on the reverse strand, counting down.
TCCAAAATGAGCTTCAAGGGTTATTTATCCAAGTTGGGTCGGGTTACAAAGATAAAAGAATGGATACTCCGAAATTTTGGACCGGGCTACAGACCAGGCTAGGCACGCTCTGTAGCCAGCTATAGACCTGGCGAGTCATGCTCTATAGCCAGCTATAGACATGGCGAGGCACGCTCTGTAGCCAGCTATGGACCTGGCGAGGCAAGGGATATAGTACGGTCCAGCGCGCTACAGATCTGGCTAGGCGAGGGATATAGCACGGTCTAGCGCGCTACAAGCTGGGCGACGTGAGATTGAAAAATTTCAACTACCCAACACACCGTTCAACCCAAAAACTCCAAAAATATAATACATTAGCCTACCTTGGCACCCAAAAATCTTAAATTACTTAACGAAATTTTTCGGGGCCTTACAGTGAACCACTTTTCTTATTTACATAAATATCATTTAATGTTATTTATTGTTAGTTCTCCTCCCATTATTGCTCACACTTTTTCAGAACAATCAATGTATGTTATAGTCAATACATTTTCAGATCTGTCTAATGTTACTCACGTTTTCAGAACTCATACCTAGAGATATTATTTTTTAACTAGGTTTAACCTATTATTATACAAACTCAACTGTTTTAGCCGAAAGTCATATTTTTTGGTCAAACAACATGAAATTTAAAATGTTATACTCCCTCCTTTCACTTTTACTTGTCACATTTTGACTTTTTATGCCCCTTAAGAAATAATAAATGAAGTACATAATTTACCATGATACCCATATTAATTGATGCATATTTTTAATGGTTTTGAGAAAATGATTTGAAATGAGTAATTAATGTTGTGGGTATAGCAAGAAAAAGAAAATTGTATTCTCTTGATATGCTAAAAGTGACAAGTAAAAGTGAAAATCTATTTTTAGAATACTGGACAAGTAAAAGTGAACGGGAGAGTATTAACAACAATAATTGAAAATATTAAAATATTTTTAAGAAATAATTAATTTGTTACATAAGATGTCATGTTGGACTTATTTTTAGTGCCTTTCAAACTCTCTAGTTAGATCGTTATTCGACACCTTTCTTAAATTTTAAATTTAAATAAATAAACAAAATTAAACTTTTAGAAATTGCCGTGGACGGGAAACCATCATTGCTTTCAATAGGGACTATAAATATATAAACATAATATGCTTATTCATTTGCATACGAGTTAAAAAGAAATAAAAAACATAAATTATGGTGTAGTAATTAGTGTAATAGCATGAGATTATTTTTTGTGCTGTGGCTATTATTGCATTGATGATTTCAGTTGACAATTTAACACTAATTACGGGGAAAGTAAGCTTCAAATCAAAGAATCAGGTAATCGATCTACATGTGGTGTGGTGGGCACAACATGAAAAGGGGGAAATGGCCTTTGAGTGAGATGCAAGTTACTCACAACAATACTCCCTCCGGTCCACTTTAACCGACATTTTGGATGTTTTTACGTATATTAAAAAATTTATTTTTAGTATTAATTAACAATAAAATAGACAATATTAACCATAATTTGTTCATTAGAAATATAACAAATATTCCTAGGCTCTTTACTCCAAAGACAACTTTAGAAGAAAAGGTTAATTCCTTTTTGATATCTGAAAAAATAAATATTGTGAACCACAAAAAATGTCAAAAATCAATTAAAATGGACAGAAGGGAGTCTAATTTTGCAAATCGAGCGAATAATAATTAATGATGAAATTTGGGCCGGGTGGCTCTTTTTAGAGCGTTAGTCAATGAATAGCCATCAATCGCAAAGTTTTTGGAGAATAATGTCATGACTCGCCACATCATCATGCCACGTATGTGTCATTTATCATATATTAATGCCATGTGCAACCTTACATATGAAATAGACTAGCACATGTGGGAAGGTTCTAGAAAAATATGGAGATTTTTTATGGAAGACCTTAGAACCCTATGAAATTGCTAGGAAAGTCATTAGAAGATTCTAACTATGTAGAATATTCTAGAGAAGGGACATACTTGTAAATACTAAGGGTCTTATGTATAATTATTATTTATTCACTAGCCCTATGAAACTAGTATATAAAGGTGGTTATTCATTTGTAACTCATCAAGCAAAATAATCAAGTTATCTACAATAAAAAGCTTCATTTGACAAATTTCTCTTGTCTTTCTTTCTACGATTCTCTTAGCGATCTTGAGTGTAGTAAGGCTGACTTGGCATCGCAAGAACATGAGCAAGTTGTGCAAGATCGTAAGCGAGTTGTCAAGTGCGCACGTGTACTTAGTTAACGACTAAGGACGTGACAATAGCCAGACATAAAGTTTCGAAAAATAGCCAGTAGAAGCTCCAGGACAGTGTACAATCATTGCTCAATTTTCACTATATTGACCATATTTCAGACTTGGCCAACAGAGCGCCCATTTCGAATGTGAATTGTGGAACCAGAAGAAATTCCCACATCGAGGAACTTTCTAAAAAGCTAGCAGATGAAACCAGATATTAAGAGCTTGTGCATTTTAACCAATCTCACGCAGCTACGCAATAAGCGCACAGCGAACTATTCTTTCGCCTTTTACTAAAGAATACCGTGTGCTTATCGCAAATAGTGGCATACGCCAATTTTTAGAGGGATTTTCTTAAAATGAGAACCCTAACAAATCTAGTTTGAAATTATATATGTGAAAATTTGAAAACGACTCAAGCGAGTCCTTCTGAAGATTGTGTTGTATTGACAACAACAAATCAAGTTGTATTAATATGTAATCTGTTTACTTATTCAATTTTCTCTTAATATCACTGAGAATCGAAGTATAATATATATCTATACATAAAAATGTTGCAATTTGAATAGATTTGTCTCCACGTGAAAATTTGTATGTTTAATTGAGATTTGTATTCATCAATATACCTACAATTTTGTTTTCTTTTCTTCTTGTATTCATCATTATAGCTACAGGAATTGTTTATTTTGTTTGAAGAAAAACAAAAGAAGACAAATGCATACTAGAAATATGTAATATATCAAAATAAAGATTCAACAGAAATAATCATGCATTATACAATTTTATATTATTAATCTTTACATTACTGAACCTTTTTATAATTTGTTTCTAAATGAAACGACCCTTTATAAGAGTATTTGAACACTTGGAATATGAAAAAATTAAATACAAATAAATACTAAAGTAGCAGCGGTAATTTTAATGCTAATTGATAGGGCATTGTCTCTTGTATTGTGTGAGAGAAACTATTCCTCTCGAAGAAATAAAAATTTCCTGCGTGAAGTATAAATATTAATAATCCGAAGAACAAAATGGAAAGGATAAAAGACATCGGTTGACAACAATAAATTAGAAGAGAAGAAATGCCATCCTCGTTCTCATTTAAAGGCGATCAAGTGAATGACAAAATTTAGTCACACCAAGTAACAAATAAGTCCTCTCATTTTCATTTATTTTAATTATATACCACTAACAAATAATTGCATGACATATGTTCTTTACATGTTTTAAGACTTATTATGGTTAATCAATAAGTCCTCTCACTACCAAAAAGTTGGGCCAGCAGGGCTATACCGCTATTTAACTTGTACTTACTTTTAATTCTTTTTTACACATCTACCTACTTTAGACATACTGTATCTGAAGTTAGGCTTTGTAACTTAGCCATATGCATGAACTTCAAGCAAAAATGGCTAAAGTCAAGCAAAACAATGGCTATTATGATATATGATAAGGAAATGAAGAATACTTTCTTTTGTATCTTTGTGTATGCTAGCACTGATAGAGATTAGGAGGAAGCAATGGTTCAAATTGATTCATAGGTCTTCTAATTGGGGAAATCAATGGATGTTGTTAGGAGACCTATG
>AWOL01S0016475.1:0-63341 GCA_000715115.1 Nicotiana otophora | reverse complement strand
GGAGGCTCGGGCTCCTTGGAGCTTTAATGATTTTAAAGATCTCATCTTTAAGTTAGGGGATGTTGACTTAGGATACAGAGGATGGTCTTGCTATAGAATGAATGAAGGGTTAATCCGGGAAAGATTGGATAGAATTTTAATTTCACCCGAATGGAGATTGAAATATGATCATGCTACTGTTCTTCATGTTAAAAATGATGCCTTGAATCATGTCTTAATGCTCTGTTCCACTGAAAGGGTGAACAATCTGAGGCACGTAAATTAATTGAAAATGCTTGGTCTAGGGAAAGTGATGGTTGTAGACAACAGAGAGTCTATTTTAAGATTAGACACTGCAGAAAAAATCTTCTGTCTTGGATCAAGAAGAGCGGATCCAATTCTAAAGTGAAAATTAAAGTACTAAAAAATCAACTCGAGGAAGCAAAAATAACCGAAAAGGACCCGAATTTGCACGTTGAAATATTGAAAAAAGAGTTGGGTAAGGCTTATAGGGATGAAGAAATTTAGTGAAAGCAAAAGTTTAGGGTGCAATGGTTAAATGAGGGAGACAAAAATACCTCTTTTTCACATGTTTACTCTTCAAAGAAGATGTCGAAATCTAATAAAAGGAATTGAGAGTGCGTCTGGGGAATGGATAAGTGAAAAATATGGTATTGTGAAGGAACTGAAAGATTTTAATAGTGAGTCGTTTATTTCTTCCTGTCCTTCAGACTTTCAGGGAATATTACAGCATATACCTATTACCATAAATGAAAATATGAATCAAGGTCTTCTTTCTGAAGTCACGGATAAAGAAATTAAAGTTATTGTTTTTTCAATGCAACCCACAAAATCACCTGGTGTGGATGGAATGATGCCTCTATTTTTTCAAAAGTTTTGGTCTTTAATCTCTAATGATGTGTGTTCAGCAGTTAGGTATTTCTATGAAACAGGAAATCTTTTGCCTCTTTGGAATCAAACATTGATAACTTTAATTCCAAAAATAAAAACACCTACTACTGTACATCATTTTAGACCTATTAACTTGTGTTCTACTTTGAATAAAATAATTATAAAGATTTTGGCAAAGCGTATGAAACCCTTGATGCCTTTAATATTTCTCCAAACCAGACAGCTTTTGTGGGAAAACGACAAATTATAGATGATGTTGTTTTAGCACACGAGTTCATGGGACTACTGAAGAATAAAAGAAAGGGGAAAGAGAAACTAATGGCATTAAAATCGGATATGTCAAAAGCATACGATCGTGCGGCATAGATTTATATCCAACACATGATGCACAAGATGGGTTTCCATAGGAAGTTTGTAGATTGGATCATGACATGTGTGACTACTACATCATTTTCTTTCAATTTGAATTGGAAAATTGTAGGTTCTGCGAAGAGATCTAGAGGTTTGAGACAAGGTGACCCTCTATCACTCTATCTTTTCTTAATTTATACTGAGGGTTTATCAGCAATGTTGCATTCAACAGAGCAACAAGGAACACTGAAAGGAATTAAATTTAGTAGATATGGCCCTTTTGTATCTTAATTATTTTTTGCTGATGATTCCTTTATCTTTTATAAAGCTGATATGAGTAGTACATCTCATATTAATACTATCTTGGACACTTATTCACAATGTTCTGGACAGGTTATTAATTTTGAGAAGTCTGCTATCCTTTTTAGCAAAAATACTATTGAGAGTGAGAAGTCAATCATTTGTTCTTCTCTGGGAAATATTAAGATGTGCACAGGAGGGACTTATCTTGGCTTTCCATATGTGGTGAGAAGATCTAAAAAAGACTTGTTATCTTTTAGAAAATAAAGAATTCTTTTTAAAATAAAATGCTGGAAAGGCAAATTTTTAAGCCAAGCTGAGAGAGATTTTATTAAAATCTGTCTTGACCGTTATTCCCTCTTATGCATTGTCTTGCTTCCAGTTACCTAATGGGTTGTGTAAGAAAATTACAAGTTTGTTTGTCAAATTTTGATGGGGTCACATAGAAGAGATATTGAGAGGTGTGATAAACTATGTGAACCGAAATTTAGGGGTGACTTAGGATTTCAAGATCTCAAAGCTTCTAATATGGCTCTTTTAGCCAAACTAGCATGGCGAATATTGACCGAACCTAACTTATTAGTCTCTCAAGTGCTTAAGAGCAAAATACTTTCCTAATAAGTCATTGTTACAAGCCCAAGTGAATAATTCTGCCTCTTTGATATGGAAGAGTATATTATGGGGTCGTGATCTTTTGTGCAAAGGAGTTAGGTGATGTGCTTCAGATGGAACAAATGTAAATATGTGACGAGACCCATGGTTGCCTAAAGAAAGTTCTTTTTATCCTTCTAGGTTGATACATGGAGTGTCTTGTGAGATGAAAGTTTCTGAACTGATTGATAGAGATCTAAATTGCTGGAATATTCAGACTCTAAATTCACTCTTCAATCAAGATGATATGCTTGCTATTTTATCAATCCTCTTTCAGTTGTTGGGGGAAATGATAAACTCATTCGGCATTATACTAGTTCAGACAACTATGAAGTAAAATCTGGGTGCCATCTTGCTAAGTTGATATTAATGAACGATAGGCCTTCTAAAAGTACTCCAGGTTGTAGCTCTCATGTTTTTCCTAAATCATTTTGGAACCATATGTGGTTCTTAAAGATTAAAAATAAGCTGAAATACTTTTTAAGAAAGTGTATCTTGAATACTTTGCCTGTTAAAAGTGTTATTGCTAAAAGAATTCATTCCATGGATCCAATATATCTAGTTTTTGGTATAGAGCGTGAAACCTTAGAACACATATTTTTTCGATGTTTAAGATCTGTTAATGTATGGAAAATGAGTCCAGTTCTTTGGCCTAATGTTTAGCTTATTACCGATTTTTGAAAATGGTGGTTTGGTTTGTACTTGAATACTAATGAATACCCAGAATCTAACAGATTACTAGAACTTTCTGTATCCATTTTGTGGATGATTTGGAAGGCTAGAAATGACTGGACTTTCAACTCTATGCTATGGAATGAACCTGAGCTCTTGTCAAGAGCAATGTATGATTTTAATGAATTCTCTGATGTAGTTCAATATTCTAAGACACCTCCACCTAGTGAATTGAACTCGATGGCTCTAACTCGTTCTTGAGAAATATACTGCATTTTGTTGATGCAGGGTTGGATCAAAAGACTCAGAAAGCAGGCACTGGGATGGTAGCCTTGAAGGCTGACAATGTTGTGCTTCATGCCCATGGTAGTCCCACTCAGTTTGTTGGGAAGGCTGTGATAGCTGATGTGAGCACCTAATTTTTTACTATATTTTAATTTTTATTACTTTTTTGTATTTAATATTTTATAGGTTTAATCTTGATATTTTAACTTTTATGTTATTTTTATTAGTAGGCTTTATAAAGAATATGTAATATTTTTAACAAAGTCTATTACATAGAGGGCGGAAGAATTTCTTTTAATCACGGACCAAATCTAATAAAATAACTTCCTACCTTCCCTATACTAATTTCTTGTCCCATCACCCACCTACTATACTATTCACTTGTCACATCTCACTATCCTTTCACTATTTACTTGTCCCATCATTCATTTTCAACACTCTTCCTCTTTTTTTTTTCTTTTTCTCTTATTACTTATACACCCACAAACCCCAATAAAAAGGCAACCAAAAAATACTTTCTTTCTCCTAAAAAATACCATTCTTTTCAGCCCCAAAAATTCTGTTTTTCAGCCATGAAAGTCAATCCCTAAAGCTCCTTTAATCCATCGAAAATCAGCTGCAACATGTGCATAAACTCAGCAGCAGTTCGCCTTTAAAATCAGTCCAAACTCCAGCCCGACATTACCCCTAAAATAGTCTAAAAATGAGCTGAAAAACAGCTGTAAATTCACCCCAAAAGCACCCCAAAGACCAGCTTTAAAACACCTCAAACCAACCGAACAAAACATGGCACAAACAAGTCAAAAACCCAGTGAAACAATCCCCTTTCGCACAAAAAATAGCAGCTCCAAAGTTGGTTGAAGCGAGGTCGCCGACGAGGTTCCGATCAACGTCTGTAACTCCGATCTGAGATCATTGTTGATTCGAACAAAGCTTGTCACTTAAATATTCAGCAATGAAGGTCTTTTCTTCATCTAAATATTTCAAATGCAATGTTATATTTGTTTTAGTTGGTTTGTTTAAATTGAATATTTCGTTTGTTCTCTTTAGTTAGCATCTTTGATGTTTTCCTTGTTTTGAATCATTTGTTTCATTTGCAATCTGTTTCAAATGCCTAAAATATGGATTTTCCCCTAATGTTTCATTAAATATGATTTATTTAGATAAGTTTTGGTTCAATGATTAAAAATGAGTTATTGGGTGAGTTTAGAATGAACCCGTTTTTGTAAAGCTAATATGGGTTTCTTAAGACTAATTAGTCAGAGAATAATTTTTGTCAAGTCAATATAGGACGTGAGTTAATTATTAAATATTGTTGGATTTGGGCCTTGGGTGTTTGTATCAATATTGTAGGGGCTGAAATTTTAGCACGTAAAGAAGCTTTGGGCCAAAATAATTTTTGTCAAGGCCCAATTTAATAAGAACAAAGCTGACTCATTTCCCTCAATTGTTCCATAACTCCATCACCTCTCAATAATCTCAAATTAGTTTAGAAAAATAATTCAAGTGCACTAGTTGTTTTAGACATGCTTTAAATAATTAAATATCATGGCTATAGGTATGGTTCCCGTGGCATAGCTGGGATGACGTAACCCCAAATACAAGTGCGCGTTCATGCGACTTGACTAATCAACTTCGAATAGTAATAAATGTGTTATTATTTGTGTACACGTACACGTGATATGATTCTTGACACGCCAAATAAAGTGAGTACACGTACACATGACTTATTTTAAGATAATATTTATAAATCTAATCAAGCAATAAAAGCGGACATAGGTAAAATATGAAAATCAATAAAATACAGTTTATCCAAAAATAATATAAGCCAAATATAGTCAATAAAGCGACCGTGCTAGAACCACGGGACTCGAGGAATGCCTTACACCTTCTTTCCTGTCAACAAAATTTTTTACCCGGACTTTATTTTTGCAGACCAATAATAATAGAGTAAAACCTTCATTTGACTAGGGATTCAAATAAAAGGTGACTTGGAACACCCAAAAATCAATTACAAGTGGCGACTATATAAATAAAATAATCACTACTCAAGTTTGTCACTTCAAATGGAAAAACTCTTTTAACCCACACAATCCATAACACATAATTTCTTTTTAGGGTTAAAAAAGGGGTGTGACAGCTCTGGCGACTCTGCTGGGGACAACCAGAATTCGAGCTTGTACATATTGACTTTTATTTGGCTTTATTAATTTTGTATATACTTTGATTTATTTGGGCCTAATGTACTACTTGTCTGCTTTTTACTGCTTTGATATTGTTGAATTGTACATATAAATTGTCTTCTCACGCACTCCCATCTGAGTCTTCTTGAAATTAAAATTGGGCATGTGCTTGACATAACCCGCTTTCTTTAAGATAGCCGAGGTGCTTTCCACCCGGTGAAGGATTTTAGTCACACATGATTTAGGCAGGGAGCACCACCAGCTAAGCCGGAAAGCAATGCTACCGGTATGCTGATCCTCCTTGGCTCTAGTTGTCCGCTTGAGTAAGCCAGCCAAGATACATTCTCATCAGGATTTAAACATAGAAGAACAAACCTCATGTCGGATATCCCTAGTAGGTTTGCTTTATTTGTATAACGTGCATTTGACTTAGCAGGGCTCGACACAGGGGTTAAAATTTATTTTAGGACATGTACCTTGTTGAGACCATTATGTTCATGTTATGTGCTACTTGTTGTATCATTTGGGAAGCTTGCATGTTGACCGAATAGATTAGTTGAATGAACAGAAAAAAAATGACGTGGTCTAGTGCGTATGGTTTAAAAAGATTAATTTTTATTAAAAAAAGAGAGAGATAGACAGAGAAAAATAGTCTGTTTCATCGAACTACGCGGGTCTGATTCTCACTGGATGTGAGATACGTAGGCAAACCTCATCGGTTCCGGCCCCAATTTTTAAAAATTCAAAAATATTTTCCTTTAATTTCTTCTTTAGAAGTCTTTCCTTATAAAATCCCAAATAAAAAAAAAAATTTAAAACCAAAAATATTTTCTTTCTTTTTAGAAGTCTTTCATTTGAAAAATAAAATAAAATCATAATCCAAGAAAATGTATTTTTTTTCCTTCTTTAGAAGTCTTTCTCCGATTTTTTTTCCTTTTTTCTTTAGAAGTCTTTATTTTCAAACATTCACAAAAAATTAAAACAAACAAATCAAAATCCAAAAATATTTCCTTTCTTCTTTATAAGTCTTTCTTTCGGAAATTAAAAAAAGAAAAGAAAAAAAAAATTTAAAATCCAAAAAAAAAAGAGTTAGTTTATTTACTTTATTCCCAATTTTTCCGAACTACGCAAAGATCTTATTCATGTCCCAATATGATACGTAGGCAACCCAAATCAGGTTCGATCGAATCATCTAAAAAGTGAAAAAAGTGGTTAAAAAAAAGAAAAAATGAAAGAAGAGAGAGTATTTATTCTGACATGCTTGTTGTTTTGAAATAAAAGCTAGTTAAAAGTGATCGATTTGTTGGTTTGTTGGTTTGCAATGGTGAGCCACAAAAACAATCCAAGATCCCTAGAAAATAAAAGTATCTTCTCAACCACACCACTTTTGTTGATCCAAGGTCACGAAAAGGCAAGTAGGCAAGTAAGTTGGTGGTGAAAAATCAAAAATGAAGACAAATGTAGGGTTGACTTTACCAGATTTGAACAGTAGAACATGGTCTGCTCGGGATGATTTGTGATAGGGATACATGAGAATTCGTCCAAGTCCTTTGGCAAATTAGTTACTGTGAAAATTCCCATGCCTTCAAATTCGATAGCCAATATCGAGGAATAGTTTGATCAAAAAGTCAAAATTTGAATGTTGATTCCAAAGTAATCTTATTGAATTTCGTAGTAATGCTGATATGCAAATGCGTAGCTAAGATGTGAAGCTTGGTAATTGGAAAGTCACACCCCTCATTGTCGGGAAAGAGTCTTGGTAACTTATTTTGTCACAATTTCTATCACATGGATTACTTCGAGGTTGTGATTCAGATGATATTTGTTTGTCCTGTCATCAAACCTATCTACCCTTTAATCAATAAAATATAACATTTCGTTTTGTATGCATTTTAATCTATTGTATTTAATTCTTCCTGCATATATAGTTCTTTTCACGCCAATTTCAGTGACATGACATGCATGTTAAGTTTTCGGCTAGATTTTAGAAAGCATGTCCAATCTTGAATTAAATCGAGAAAAAATACTTTGAAGATAAGGAAAAGGTTGAAACACTTTGATGGTAAGCATGTGTCAAGTTCATGAGGAACCAAAATAGTTATATCCGTAGATGATAAAGATCTTCATCTCAATCTATCATGAAAATCCGGCTTAAGGATATTTGAATGGGTTGAAGTTTTGTTGGACTAATTAATAAAAAAGGTTTTTTTTCCACGGCCTGCCATAATTTAATCATATCAGGGAAGATGACCCAAATCTCCAGAGAAAGTGCATTCCAGGAAATTTTAAATGGATTAGCTGGTACTGAAGTGCATCATTTCACATCAAGACAAATACCAAGAAAATGTGGCTCCAAATTGTTAAAAGGTCATTTGTTGCAAATAAGATATTGATGATGGAGCTATACAACTGACAAAACCAAGAAGACAGTCATGTCCATCAATGCCGAACCTGAGAAGAGATAGAATGTTTGGCATTCTCGAGGCTGGAGGCCCTTTTTCTGTTACCCAAACACTTTATATCTTTCGTCACCCCTTTTAAGCTTGCTTTATTTTTCATTGACCCCCATCTTTTGGAATCAAGTATAGAGTCCAAAAAACAAAAAAGCGAATATCTATGCCACCAGAAAATAGGAGCTAGGATAATTTGATTATATAAAAAAAAGAAAAGGGAAAATAAAAAAAAAGAAAGATGAAAAGAAAAACAACAAAGAAATCTTTCGTGTTAGTTTGAACTACATTTGACTTGATTCCTTTAAAGGATGCGTAAGCAGCTCTACACTAGGGTTCAGTCCAACCAAATCAAAAATAAAAATTCTCAGTATCTGAAACTGGGGCAGAAGTTTTTTATGTTGTGTTTTATGAAGAGTCGATTCCAAAAGTTGTAATTTACAACCGTGTCATCTGGAATCTATTTTGAGCCTTCATGCAACCCTTTCTTTCTAACCCTATCCAAAAGCCTTCCAAATAAAAATCTCCCAATTAGTCATTAAGAATGCTAAGAGAAGCACGCAATACGCAACAATTTTCATACGACATAGAACGATGTCAAGTTGCTCGCACAAAAAGAAAACATAATAATGAGTAGGGGTAGGCATAATACCGGTCGAACCGTAAATGTTAGTTTTTCGGTGTCGGTTTAATCGATTATTCGGTCGGTGTGCGGTTTATAAATTATTAAATTTCGATATTCGGTGCGGTTTACGTTTTTAATGTTTCAATTTTCGGTTAAACCAAAAAACCGAAGTTAATAATTGTTGAGTATTGAGAGTTAATTTTCTTATCAGTTTCTTCTGATGTCTTACTGATTCTGATTGTTCTGCTCTTTCTCCGTGCAAACTATGCTGCCTTCAGTAAGAAGTATTATTCCCATACTCATCTCACTGATGTGTTTAGATTGTCTCTTTCTATTTTTCGTTCTCCTATGGTGAAGTTCCCATACCCATACTCTTGCTTTCCTTCAACAATTGTAAGGTGCTTATGAATCTCAGTGTTTCGTAGTTTTACTCATTTCATGGCAAGTAGTAAGTATTACCTGAGGATAAGGCTGTCCAACGAGACGGGTCATCCCGTCCCGGTACCGGTCCCGTATTCCATCCCGGCCCACTTAAATCTAAACGGGATGGGCCCATGTTAAACGGTACATGGGATGGGATGGGATCATTTCGTTCCGTTTATCCCGTCTCCGTCCCGTCCCGTCCCACTTGTCCCGCATGTTTTTTTAAATGTTATGGTATATTTGTGGAATTTCTATTGTATTTGGTAAGTATAAAACAAATCCAACCTATCAACAATATCGGAGAGTGCTTTTAGCGCGGCAAGATTTCAAATCGGAGATCATCAATATTCATTAGTGGAAGACAGCCTAGAGATTTCCATTTTATTCCGAGATTGGATTAATTTAGAAAGAGAAAATCTTGGTTTTGAAAAATTAACCACTAGGGAAGAAAAAGAATACAATGAGATACTTAGCACTGGGAGCGATGACGACATGGAATCCATGGAACATCAATCAACATTGCCAATTCCAGACAATGTCCAAGAGAAATTATAGATAAGTTACAATGAAGCTATATAGGAGCTTACATATATCAGTATGATAATTTATAATTGGCTACTAAGAGGTCTAGTTCAAACAGAATCCTTCCTAGAAGGTGACTACGTATATTAGGTGCTTTTCTAAAGAATTATATTTGTATGTGAAATTTGAAAGTTGTATTAATAAAAGAAAAGGCTCTAAGCCTTGAATTGTTTTATGAATTGTCTTACACTCTTACTTAATTACTTAATGGCTTGAAATTATATTAAATAAATTACAACTCTTTTATAATTACTAAAATATTTCATTACAAGTATTTTATTTTAATATTTTATAATTCTTTACTTAGTTTCCTAATTTCCTTATAATTTATTAAGTTTAAGTTTATTAAATAAGTCAAAAAACTAGTTGTTGCAAACTTTAAAAACTTAGTCATTGTCAAAATATTAGCCGTTGCCAAACTTAATGCTTAAATAATTTTTTTTTAAAACATGGCCCACTTAAGGCCCGCGAAACCGTCCCGTCCCATCCCGTTTGTTAGCGGGATGGGATGGGCCTACCGTTTCGTCCCGTTTAGGCCCGTCCCGATACCGTCCTGGCTAAATGTCGTCCCGTCCCGTCCCATATATTTGGTCCCATCCCGTCCCGTTGCACAACCTTTTCTGAGGATGAGGGAATTTTTGGAGCATAATCTGTGCTTTTAGTGCCACAACTAGATTCATCTCCTTTCTGGTTTGTATGCAATAAGTTATCCTCCTCGACACTATCAAGGTGGATATCACTATTAATAACCGTAAAAATCTTGCACCGTTAAAAACCGAAAAACTAAATCGGAAATAATCGAACCGAACCTTGAAAAACCGCACTGAACCGTAAATATTTTGGTTTGGTTTGGTTATTAATATTAAAAAAATCAAAAACCGATAAACCGAACCATACTTTCATATTAACCAACCGACGCCCACCCCTAATAATAAGTGAAAATGAGATAATCTTATTAGTGAAAATTCTCATGGGCACTGTAAGGCGATGGTAAGTAGAGATAAATATATGATAGAGATCGGTTAGTGAAAACCTTTCGGAGCACTGCTGATCGAAGGTGAGCTGTGATTTGATGCAAATGATTGACACAAAGAGGCCAACTTCAAATAACCAAGGGAATAGCAAGAAGAAATGGTATATTGACGGGATAGATTTGGCTTCTCAATCCAAAATACTTGTCATGATCATTAAAGTTGGCTACCACATTCAAAAGATCCCCTTCTTTCTTTCTTTTCCCCTAAAGTAGCATTTTCAGTTAAATACTATTCATTCTCACTTTTACATTGCGTCATTGTGTCCATTTGCATTATTATTTTGAGTCAGCCTTTGTTAAAACACACAAGAAATGATTTCAAAATCTGTTACCAGCTTTCTAACTGTACAAAGCAAGTTCTCTCCTAGCACATCAAAGAGGACATACCAGGAAGCAACATGCACAATAAGTTGTTGAAGTTAAACAAGATCTCAGGGTTCATGCCAATGGAAGTTCCAAAAGTTTGCTGGTCTATTGTTTTAGAAGCCAACAAATAATGGGGCCACAAAATTGGTCAATGTTTTCCGGAAGTGCAAAACAAAGGACGTGGGGCATACGCAGCATTGACAAAGGCACGAATCCATATGTGATCTTCTCCGATAATCCGAACAAAGTTGTTTCAAAGAAATTGAAAAGGTCGCTAAGTAAGACTTGCTTCATTGGCGAAGCTGATAGCACCACAAAAACAAATGGATACCGGGTGCGAGATAATCAAGTTTGATTTTTAAAGGGAAAAACTGCCAAAGAGAAGACTTGCTTTGCAGACAAGGTTCAACAACACCTTAGACATTCGGGTATGAAATAGTTGGGGGAGACGATGGAAAGCCAAGGTTTCCAGAAAGCAATACAAAGTATCGAAGCAACTCGGTACCACGTTAAAAGAACCGGTTCTTCTTCAGCAAGGTGGCCGCAAATTCAAACTACTCAGGACATCAAGGCTACAAATCGACCACCACTGTTGAACTCACAAATCTTTCTTTGTTTGAAGTAGGAAACAAAGTAGCATAGAAATGAATTTCTTAAAAGTACTAATGTCACCAAAGGTAAGTTCTTCAAAGTCTCTGCTTTTTCTTTCCAGGCATGCCCATAATTGCATCATCAGCTACTTCATTTTCCAGCATAAGGTACCTTAGTCCTTAATTGAGATTCCATTTTGATATAAGGCATACCACTCCCTAGTCACATGTTTAGTATAGGGTACACCAGTCTCTAACTGTATTTTCCAACATAAGGTACACTAATCTTTAGTGAGGTTCCATTTCTATACAAGGCATCTTATCCCCTAATTACCTTCTCTCTAAGTATTACAGGGCACCAACCCTTGGTTACATCCTCTCAGCGATACATGGACATGATGCCAACTCCTGGTCATATTCTATCTCAGTAATACCGGGTTTGTAATGACCCAACTGATCGTTTTGAGTATTTGCACTTCGCTCGATAGTTTACGGGCGTGAGTAGCTCCGTATAATGTATTTTGACTTATATGAATTATCGGTTTGGTTTTTAGGTTATTCGGGACTGATTTGGAAGAATGATTCTCAGCTAGGGAGCTTTAAGTTTGAAAGAGTTTACCAAGTTTGACTTTTTAGCATTTGACCTCAGATTAAAATTTTGATGGTTCCGTTAGTTTTGTTGGGTGATTTTGGACCTAGGCGCGCGTCCGGATTGTGATTTGGAGGCCCGTAGTTGCATTTGGCTCGAAATAGCGAAAGTTGAAATTTTGAAAAGTTTGACTGGGAGTGGATTTTTTGATATCGGGGTCGGATTCTGATTTCGGAAGTTGGAGCAAGTCTGTAATGTCGAATGTGACTTGTGTGCAAAATTTGAGGTCAATCCGACGTGATTTGATAGGTTTCGGCATCGGTTGTGGAAGTTGAAGTTTCAAAGTTCATTGAATTTGAATTGAGGTGTGATTCGTCATTCCAATGTTGTTTTGTGTGTTTTGAGGCCTCAAGTAGGTCCGTATTATATTGTGGGACTTGTTGATATGTTTGGACGGGGTCCCAAGGGGCTCGGGCGTAGTTCGAATCGATTTCGGGCTATTTTCCTTCATGTTTTCAGTGCTGGTGTGTTCTGGTATCTGGTGTCACATTTCTTCTTCACATTTGCATGGCAAGTATCGCGAACGCCTAGTGTATTTTGATGGCAGCAACAATTGTTCTTCGCAATCACGAAGTATATCTCGCGTTAGTGTAGAGTTGGGGCAAGTCCTCTTCGCGTTTGCATATGGAGGATTGCATTTGCGTAGTGTTGAGGTTGGCAGCCGGGAATTTGAGGGTTCTTCTATGCGATCGTGTAAGGTTAGTCGCGTTCGCGAAGCTTTGGCAGCAGTGTCCATCGCGTTCGCGTGGGATGCATTGTGAACGCATAGTCTTTTGAGGTAGTGTGCATTTTGTTCATCGCCAATGCGATGGTTTTCCCTTGTTCGCGAAAGAGGACGTCTGGGCAGTGTATATAGTACTCTATTTTGAAGGTTTCAGACATTTTTACATTTTGGGAGCTTTGGAGCTCGGATTGAGGCGATTCTTGGAGCAATTTTTATCACAAGGATTGGGGTAAGTGTTCTCTACTCGGTTTTGGTTATATTTCATGAATCTACCTTTGGTTTTGGTAATGGGATTGTGAAGTTTAAAGAGAAAATTGGGGGTTTTGGCCTAAAGTTTCATAATATGAATGTTTGAGTTTTGAACATCGAATTGGAGTCGGATTTGAGTGAAACTAGTATGGTTGGACTCATAATTGAATGGGTTGTTGGATTTTGTAAATTTTGTAGGGTTCCAAGGTACAGGCCCAGGTTGGGCTTTTGGCCAATTTTGGGCCTTTGATTCAAGATTTGATCTTTTTCGATCGGGATTGGTTCCTTTAGCATTGTTTGATGTACTTGAGTTGTTTTTGGTTAGTTTCGAGCCGTTCGGAGGTTGGAATGTGCATGATGGAAGTTTGGAGCATCGCTTGGCTTGCTCGGTATTGGAATTGGCTTGTTCGAGGTAAGTAACTCTTTTAATCTTAGTGTTAAGGGTATGAAACCCTGAAATACGTGTTATGTGATTGGTATTGAGGTGACGCACATGCTAGGTGACGGGCATGTGGGTGTGCACCACGTGAATTTAGACTCTGTTGTTCCCATGGCACTGTATAGTTGTCCTACTTTGTTGATATCCGTGTTTTCACCATGTGATAAAGTAGTTAAGCTGTCAATCATGCTAAATATCATGTTTAAGCTTTATGCCGATATTGTTAGGACCCATAGTGGTCATTTCTTGCTTTCATCTCATTGATTTCATTGATATATTGTACTTAGTCATATTCATGCATTCATATCATATCTCAGTCTCAGTTGTTGTTTATTGATACATCATATCATTGTTGTCGGGCTGATTTCATGGCATTGTGAGCCCGTGAGTGAGACTGGAGAGATTGATGATTGAGTGAGGCCGAGGGCCTAAGTGAGAGTGACATATAGGGATAGGGCTGCACGCCGCAACATATGATATTGATTATATTTTATATGGATTGGGTTACACGCCGCAACAAGCCTTCGGGCGCTCTCTCTCTCTCTCTGTCTCTCTCTCACTCTATATATGCATACATATATATATATATATATATATATATATATATATATTATTGGATCGGATTGCACGCCGCAATAATATTAGATCGGATTGCACGTCGCAATAATGTTGGATCGGGCTGCACGCCGCAGCAATATAGCGCTTGGGCTGAAGGAGCCCCCCGGAGTCTGCACACCCCGAGTGAGCGCAGTCGGCTATATATATATGTGGATCCGGCTGTACGCCGCAACGGGTATTGTACAACGCTGAGTGATTAAGTGTGNCATTCATATCATATCTCAGTCTCAGTTGTTGTTTATTGATACATCATATCATTGTTGTCGGGCTGATTTCATGGCATTGTGAGCCCGTGAGTGAGACTGGAGAGATTGATGATTGAGTGAGGCCGAGGGCCTAAGTGAGAGTGACATATAGGGATAGGGCTGCACNTGAGTACATGAGCTCATCATCGAGATACATTGCATTTGACATGCGTACTTGAGATACATGCATAGAGGTGCATTCCCTTCTGCTACTCGGTTTTGGGGACATGTACGATTTTACCTGTATCTTGACATGTAGGTATAGAGAAGTACTTTCCTCATGCTACATGAAAATGAAACATTTTATTATTTATTGAAAGGAGTTTTGGGAAAAAATCACAGTTTTCAAACTTACTCGTATTTTGGCTTTTTTGGTAAAAGATTTGGATTTTCACTGAGATATTTTTGAAAAGAAATGCCTATTTTTCTGGAACTGTGAACGGACTGAGCCTTTTATTTCTGAGATACTTTTTTGTTGAGTGTACTATGTTGTTATGAACTGTTGTGGAATATTGGTGTTGGACCCGACCTTTCTGTTAGCTCGTCACTACTTTCAACCTAAGGTTAGGTTCGTTACTTATTGAGTACATGGAGTCAGTTGTACTCATACTACACTTCTCCACCTTACGTGCAAGTGTTGGTTGTTGATGTTGCTGTGTTCGATGGGAGCTGGATTGAAGATGTACCTACGTTCTGGTTGTAGCTGCCTCTTGTTCGTGATAGCTTTAGATCTGTAAAACTCTGTTTATGTACTTTTCAAATAGACTATGCATTTATTTCATTTCTGCTTTGTAAATTCTATTCTTAGAAGCTCATGATTTGTACTACTAGTTCTTGGGGAATGTATTAGATTCAGATATTTCTTTACTTAAATGCTTTATTAATTGTTATTGGAATTGGTTAGTGGTTAATTGGCTTACCTAGCAGGTTGAGTTAGGTACCATCACGACTAATCGGATTTTGGGTCCTAACAAAGGTGGTATTAGAGCTCTAGGTTCGTAGGTTCTACAAGTCATGAGCAAGTGTCTAGTAGAGTCTTGCGGATCGGTATGATGACGTCCATGCCTATCTTCGAGAGGCTACAGGACATTTAGGATATACTTCCCATCTTTCTTTCCTTATCGTGCGACATTGATTCAGCTTGAAGCGTAACTCTTTAATTTCCTTCCATACATTCATATGCGCATGTGAGCGCTCAGTATCGGTTGTGCGCCGGTGGCTTATGATTCTATGAACGAGGTTCGAGATGTGTATTCTATGTTTTAGTGGTGGGACAGTCTAGAGGACTTGAGGCCATGGTTAGATCGAAGATTGAGCTCGGTAGCTTCAGTAGTAACTTGTACATTTGGACTCATATGTCCGGTAATGTCCCTACGAGAGGAATTTATGGTTCGATGAGCGGTGAAATTTCTATGTGGTGAGTATGATGTGACTGCGAGATGTGTTCAGATTGTTCGAATGTGACGAGAAGAGTTTACTTAAGATGTAGCAAGGACTATGGGGTGTTTGATTTCTGTCTTGATTTGGCGTATGGTCTCGAGTTATAGGTGTGTTGAGGGATCTCTCATGTTGTTTAGTTGTGGAGTGAAGTAGATTCACATGTCTTGTTGATAAGTTCAAAATCAAGAAGATTAAGTGATTGCGTAGTAGTCGTGATTGTGGAAGGGTATAGAGAGATATCGGTTTGAGGCAGAGCAGGCGAGTTATCTCCTGCGAGGTGTCTTGAGGTTTTGTGGTCCTTATGATGTTTTGTAGAGAGTTCTCTTTTACCAGTGAATGATATATGTTGCAATTTGAGTTTGGATCACTTGTGGAAGTTGGTTTGACTATTACAAGGGTGAATGCGAGATTTGCAGACGATTTGAGGTATTATATGATTTGTGTTACATGGGCTTGCGAAGGATTTAGTTGAATTTCAATGCAGTATTCTGGCAGTAATAGAGTATGGGTATCGTGATGTTATCGACTGTTTTGTTCTATGGCTTTGAGCCAAGTGAGGGAGTCTGCTATCGACGACTTGTTTGCACGGTTATGTGTCGTATTGGTTTCGGTTTGGGGTATACTGGTGAATCAGTTATGACTTGCAGAGGTCGAGATCGAGGATGATTCGGGTAAAGGAATTTCTGGATACAGGTTCTATTACGCTCTATGGGTATATGGGAATCATAAAATAATTGAGTGGTTATTCGCGAAGGATGTAGGGTACATGGAGTAGGAATTTGCTCGATTGCTTAGGAGTATGGACTTCTCCCTTGGGTGTTGGTGTACTAATAGAGAACAGGTTGTTCAGTCTGTTTGGTCAGTTCAATTGAGATTTGAGTAGAGTGGATGACTCTCGAGAATGGTTCTAATGGATTCAAGAATTATATATAGAAATTGAGAATTTCGGATTGGTATATGGCTAGAATCTCATATTTGCATGGGATGGTGTCGAGACTTGTGGAATTTTTATATCATGGTGGATTATGCATTTCAGTATCGGAAGGTGAAGGAAACAATTTTAGGTTCACATAAAGTCTCTTTAGAGTGGGTATCTCGGTTGTGGTGCTTTGGGGGTGCTTACGAGGGAAGTCAGCGGCTTATGGGCCCTTAGGGTGTCGTGCCCCGTTTTCTCACAAAAGTGGGCTTCGACATGTGACAACTCTTTTTAAATGGAGGATAGGTATTAAAAGAGAAGAGTCGCCGCCTAACAATTTTTAAGGTGCGTTAGGGCACCTATTATGCAAATGACACTGTTTGACTAGTCAGTGTCACCAAAGATCGGGTAAGGGCTCAAATTACCTCAAAGAGAAGGTGTTAGGCACTCTTCGAGGTCCACAACTGTGGGTCCCGACCGAACTTAAGATTATGTGGATTACAATTAGGCTAAGTGATCAAATAAAAAAAGCGAATGTAAAGGTCAAAGAATTTCATTACAACATGATTAGTACAGATCTTAGTACGAATATAGGGATACAACTATTTGGATCTAATAACAACATATAAAAGAGGGGGAAGAGGGGGTCCTAAGATTTTTAGCCTAAAGGATCACCCCGTGCAACATAAATAATACTTCGCAACTCCCTTGAGATAGGGAGTTACTTATATTATTCAGCGGGCATAGACTATCATCTCCTGCTACTCGATTGCTATGTTAAAGTTGTTTACCTAAAGCGCGCTAATTCAATTCTAAATCGTGCTCTATGCGTTCACTACCCGTTCTATTCCTATGGTCCAGGAGGTATTGGACCTCTACTAGGGTGGTTCTAGCCCTTACTTAGGTGGCTCAGAAATGTCAAAACTAGGCGACATACAAAACACATATTGGACTTCAAATATGGGCAGTTAAGGGCTCAAGTTAGCCTCCACACTTAAGCAATAAATGCATGCGAAACAGGTTTTCATGTTAGTCCGTTTTAGAATTAAGAACCTTAAGCCCTATAGACATGATTTCTATGTGACTATGCATTAAACAATACAAGCAGTTTCAGAGGCTTGGTGTTGCTTATCTCCAAATAATTATACGATTATTGCATGCTGATTTGACATTGTAGATTTTCAGTTATTTAACCTATAGATGTTGTGTCTAGGTGATTTACGCACTAAGTGACAATGAAATCTATTAGAGGAAAGCCCAGAATTATTCATGATTTTCTAGCAGCAAACAACATTTATAATATTTAACACTTTTTGGCGAGTAGTAATACCTTATAGGCAGGATCTCTAACAATTGGCGATTGGAATCAATTCTATTGTTATACTTTAACCTTATAGGCATGTTTTCTAGGTGACAGTGTGATACAATAGTGAATGAAATGATTAAAATCCTATAGGCATGATTTCTAGTGGATATGCTGCAGCGATGCAAATTGAAGGAAAATTCAATGATATTTATTTTCTATGGGCAGATTTTCTAATAACTTGTAGCAGCACGGATAATTGAAGCATTTGAACTCATGTTTTGCTAGTAGACAAGTAGTGTGAGTGTGTGCTTCTCTTAATGCCATGATTTCTATAGTGCACATAGATATTGAATGGCATATATAGCAGATGAATCATTGAATCATATAGACATGTTTTCTACCCTTGCATGCAAACATCAAAATTTACCCATCCACCATTTTTACTAACATCCCAATTGCTTATTACAAAGTTATTACAGGCCCAATAATGAATATGATTACAAATATTATACAAATAATGACAGCAGGCCCACAACAGGACCAAAAGAAATACCTAGCACTGCTGGGCCTTCAACAATTCTCCCGTGGTATACCCAGATTTTCAACAAAGAACCATATTCATCAGCACAACTCAGAATCCATAGAAGAGCTCAAAGCCAAATCACACAACCATAGATCAACCATATTACCCACACATTAAATCACTTAAACCAACCAGCTTACATATTCATTAGACAATAAGAAGAAGGAATTAAGTAGGATAGTTCAGGTCTCAGTAGTAGAGAAAGTGGCTAAATGACCCTAAACCCTAGTATGTCAGAGTTCACTAGAGTTTCAAATGGACCCCGAGCAGTGCTCACACCAGGGAGGTCAGTAGCAAGAGTCTTGGTGGCATAGGTAACAAATGAGAGAGAATGGACAACGGTCAAGGGACTCAAGTTGAGGAAATGCACTTATAGCTTAAAGTAGACATAGAAAAGTTGAGCATACAGAGCAGCTAATCAAGCAGGTCACAAGACTTAGAAGCAGATTCAGCAGGACTTCAACACTTAGAAAAGTAGCACATAAGCAGCCACATATTGAAAGAGTTAGGGGAGAAATAAGTTTGCAGGATTGACAAAAGTTATCATACACGGGTGCATAATACCAAACAAGTTTAAGTAAGGCACTGACTTAGAGATTTGAAGCCTAAAGGTCCTAATTATGTCAAACATGGTATGGAAACACAAACTAAGATGACCATTTTAAAGGTTTCAAACTGTCATTAAGAATATAAGACTAAGCAAAACAGAAACATGCCGTGAGGGAGTAGATCATAGTTGATAGAAAAGGTCTTAGCACCGATTAGAACACATTACATATGCAAGACTATCATTACAGAGATTCAGAACAAAGTGAAAAAGTAAACACATGTCAAATAGAAAATGTAGGCATTCATGTATTGACACAGTAGACTAATTAACTAGAGAAAGTCCAAGTTATGCCAGGGATTCATCCTAATATCACGAAAAAAATAGTTCAAACATGGTAGGGAAAACAAGTTGAGATAACTGTTCTAAAACCTCAAGCAATCACTAAAGGAGTATAGGATCAAGTGAGTATGCTGAGTGACACAATAGCAGGGAAACAAGTCATAGTTAACAATGAAGGTCTTAACACAGGTTAATACAAATGTGAGGCATTAATTACAATAATTCGGGACAAAGCATGTAAGCATATTCATGAACATTCAGGCCCTAATACAGTAGCTAAACGAGCTTAGGAGGGTTCATATTATCCAAGTTAGACATAGACAATCTCAGAACTAGCAGCATTAGGAGAAGTTAAGTGCAAAAGAGATTTAAAACGAGTGTAAAACTAACAGAGTTGTGCATAAAGTAGCCCAGAAACACATTAAGCCATAAATTTTAGAAGCGAGAGCACATGCAGATCAGAGAAACATAAAAAAATAAAATTGCAAAAGGTCAAGCGATTTACCAGTTAAAAGGACAATAATTAAGAACAAAAGTTCCACAAGAACCCTGAATCTCAATGTATCAAAGTTCCCAAGAACTGCAAAAGAACCCTGGGCAATGCTCGCACCAAGAGAAAGTTCGAATAATAGAATCTCAGTGGCCTTGGCTTTCAGCCGGCCAAAAACAAAGTACAGAGTAAGAGAATGAGGGAATCACAGAACAAAGCTCTAATTTTTAGTGAAGGTATATCGATTCCGCTCCCTCAAAGGGGAATGGGGAAAGGTTTATATAGTGACATAAATCGAACAAGTAAATAAGGAAACACTGTAAAATCAGACATAAATAAGGGAGTAATAACATGCAGATTCAATAAAAAATCGGATTAGGGAAAAAAATAGGTAAACCCTAGTTGACAGAAATCGGAAATTGACCGAAAAGCTTGGCTAATCGGACCCATATAGCATGGTCATGATGTATATGGACTAAATACTGTCCAGATTCAAGCGATTAAAGTTGAATGGCCGGATTCTGAGAGATAGTACTTGCCATGTTTAGGCAAGTACTAGGTGATACCATAGTTGTGTAGAAAATAACGAGATAATACACAAAATGTAAGGAAATCATGGAGAGAATCCATGGTTGAGACAGATTTGGAGAGATTTGAGAGGGCGGCTAGGGTTTCTGTTGAGAGGAGAAGAGAGAATTTTAGGGCGGCGGGTTAAAGAGAATGAGAGGATTAATGTTGGGTGGGCAATTAAAATGAGGGGAATAAATGAGGTCGTTGATCTTGAAAGATCAACGGCTAAGATTTAAAATGAACGGGGCGGGTTAATTAAAACGGGTACCGACCGGATCTTGTAATTGGGTCATTTGACTTTGGACTGGGGTTCCTGGGCTAAGGTGTTGGGGCTTGTCTGGTCCGAAATTAATCCTAATTTTGGGCCAAAAAATAGGAAATTAAGGGAAAAATAATTTAAATAAAATAATCAAATAAATTATAAAAAAATGCTATTTACGCAAAGTAATATTTGAAATAATAGTAGAAGATTATAAGAATGTAAGATATTATTTTGACCTTAATAAAATGACAAATGCAATAAAATTCTAAAATACATGCTATTATTGCAAGATTGTGCAAATAGCCTAAAAATACTAATGTAATTATAAAAAATAGAGTAAAATATCTGAAGCAAGTATTATAGATGCAAAATAATAATTTTAGGTAATTAATTCATCACAAAATAATTGAAAGGAGCAATTAATAAATATTCAAGTAATGTAAATGCAGGAAAATCAATTTTAAAGCTCTGAAAATTATGAAAAATTAAAGAAAAAATGCTTGTATAGATTTGTAACTAAATACTGATGCCAAATGATGTTTTGAAAGTATATATACTATTCGAGAAAATATGAGGGCAAAATTGGGTATCAATATTTGCCCCTCTTTAGCTGGGAATGATGAAAGAGTTTTCAGGTAAAGAAAATGATGATCAATTTTGGCCGAATTGAGTGAGGAATGATGTGATTTGAAAAATGGGGGCCGAACCCTGGTTCCTGAGTTGCCTACATATCCCTGGTGTTACGGGAATCATGCCGTGTGTAGTTTTGGACCCAACAGTGAACAAAACCGATGGAGTTGTTATAGGAATGTTCGCATATTTCGGAGAGGGTTCTTTTTTGGTAGGATAGTATCGGATGAATTTATGCGGAGTCATGCATGTGAATCTGAAACGTTACGTATGTATCACATAGCAAATATCTGAACGTTCATAGTGTAAACGTGGACAATTGCTGGTGGTCGGTTGCGTTTGAAACAATTGAAGGATATGAACATTGTGAATGGAAACCGGTGCGAAGATTGCTCCCGTTTTGTAGAATGATTACCTCCTGGATTACCTGCAAAACTTAAAGCACGGTGCATGCGAATATATATATATATATATATATATGGATTATTGCAAAAATTTAAAATATGATACAAATTCCCTTTGGACCATGAAGGTTGTCTTTGGACGGTGAGGATGATATCCTTAGACCATGATATCCTGGGCCATGAAGCACATGACAAGGATTCGCAGGCCATGAAATGGTGTCCTCGGGCTATGAGGATAGTGCCTCTGGACTATGACGCCTTTTAATAATGATGTGCAATATTGAGAGATCCTCAGGCCATGACATGGTGTCTCCCAGCTATGAGGATGATGCCTTCGGACTATGACGCCTTTGGACAAAACGACGATGTTTCAGCCCATGAAATGCAAAAATATGACGCTTGGTCACATGCAAAGGTGAGACAAAACAAGACTTAGTCTTGTGTAAGATGAGGGCAGTGCTTAGCCCTAGGCGAAGAGGGGATAGTGCTAGATCTTAGGTTGCGTAGTGGAGATAATATTTAATCTTATGCGAGGAAAAGGCAGTGCTTAGCCTTATGCAATTAGGGAGGCAATGTTCAGTCTCGATGTGAAGAAAGGCAGTGCTTAGCCTTATGCAATTAGGGAGGCATTACTTAACCTTATGCAAGAAGAGGAGACAATGCTTAATCTCATACATGGAAAGGCAGTGCTTAGCCTTATGCAATTAGGGAGGCAATGCTTAGCCTTATGCAAGAAGAGGAGACAATGCTTAGTCTCATGCAGGAAAGACAGTTCTTGGCCTTATGCAATTAGGGAGGCAATGCTTAGCCTTATGCAAGAAGATGAGACAATACTTAGTCTCATGCAGGGAAAGGCAGTGCTTAGCCTTATGCAATTAGGGAGTCAATGCTTAGCCTCATACAAGAAGAGGAGACAACACTTAGTATCATGCATGGAAATGCAGTACTTAGCCTTATGCAATTAGGGAGGCAATGCTTAGCCTCATACAAGAAGAGGAGACAACGCTTAGTCTCATGCAGGAAAGACGGTGCTTAGCCTTATGTAAGAAGAGGAGACAATGCTTAGTCTCATGCAAGAAAGGCAGTGCTTAACCTTATGCAATTAGGGAGGCAATGCTTAGCCTCATGCAAGAAAATGAGACAATGCTTAGTCTCATACAGGAAAGACAATGCTTATCCTTATGCAAGAAGAGTAGACAATGCTTAGTCTCATACAATTAGGGGAGACAGTGCTTAGTCTCATACAAAGAAAGGCAATGTTTAGCCTAATGCAAGAAGAGGAGACAATGCTTAGTCTCATGGAGATAATGCTTAGTCTCATGCAATTAGGGATGCTATTCTTAGCCTCATGCAAGAAGAAGAGATAATGCTTAGTCTCATGCAGGGAAATATAGTGCTTAGCCTTATGCAATTAGGGAGGCAATGCTTAGCCTCATGCAAGAAGAAGAGACAATGCTTAGTCTCATGCAGAGAAAGGCAGTGCTTAGCCTTATGTAATAGGGGAGGCAATGTTTAGCCTCATACAAGAAGAAGAGATAATGCTTAGACTTATGCGAAGAAATGCAATGTTTAGCCGTATTCAATTGGGGAGGCAGTGCTTAACCTCATGCAAGAAGAAGAGACAATGCTTAGTCTCATGCAAATAAAGGCAATGCTTAGCCTTATGCAAGAGAACGATGAGTGACGGTGCGAAAGTAAAGTATTTCTTAGCTGGAGGTGTTTGTGCTAGGTAATTTGTCGTCATGAAGGTAGTGACTTGATGTATCTAGGGATAATATTGTTTTATCATGCCTGCATCCAAAGAAAAATCGTGAGTTTTGTAGGGAGGAGGTCGGTTCGTGCTTTTGTCTTCTTGCTCGGCCTTTGCTCCTGTTTTGGGATCCTGTTTGAGTTACCCTGGGTAACATCTAGCTATCATAGAAACAAAATTTTCAAAAAATATGCAATGCATTTGATAAATTATTAGCAAAAAATATAGTTGTTTGAAATGTATTGCAGTATGTGATATCAAATAATTTAGATGAACCGGTGATTGTGACGCATTTAGAGACATTGCAACCTCCTTGCTTTAGAATTTTAAGGGTCCTCCTCAAAATTCTGCCCCTGTTTAAATGCATACTTCTAACAATGCTTTTTGGTTGTTCCACATATGACGAAGTTGGCTGAACTTGCGATCTTGCCCCAGTTTGTGATCATGGGAAAGTGAAGATTTTATTGAGATGTGATCGAACCCACAGAGCTTCCTAGTATCCCCGAAAATTAGGTCAAATATAGTCTAGTTACATCAAATGAAGAAATGTAAACAATCCTAAACATAGTATCTCTTGACTGCGTCTGAGTTGATAGGTTTGCCAAATCTCTCCGTCCATTTCTGCAAGTATAAGTTCTCCTCCTGTTAATACTCGATGAACCATGTAGGGACCTTGCCAATTGGGTGAAAATTTCCCTTTGGCTTCTTCTTGATGCGGGAAAATTCGCTTTAGCACCAACTGCCCCGGTGTGAATTGCCTTGGTCTGACCTTTTTGTTGAAAGCTCTTGCCTTTCTGTTCTGGTAGAGTTGATCGTGACATACTGCATTTATTCTCTTTCCATCAATGAGGGCCAATTGTTCATAGCGTCTTTGTACCCATTCTGCGTCGCTGAGCTCAACATCTTGTATGATTCTTAGAGAAGGGATTTCGACTTTGGCATAAATAACCGCTTATGTACCGTAGACCAATAAGTAGGGAGTTGCCCCAGTTGATGTGCGACCCGTGGTACGATATCCAAGAAAAGAAAATGGTAGCTTCTCGTGCCGTTGTTTGTAATTATCTACTATATTCCTCAATATCTTCTTGATGTTTTTGTTGGTGACTTCTACAGCTCCATTCATTTGCGGCTTATATGCTGTGGAATTCTTATGCTTGATCTTGAAGGTCTCACACATAGCCTTCATCAGATCACTGTTGAGATTGGCAGCTTTGTTGGTGATGATTGACTCTGGTACTCCAAACCGACAAATAATGCGGTCCCGAACAAAATTTGCAACGTCCTTCTTAGTTACAACTTTCTAAAATGCGGCCTCAACCCACTTTGTAAAATAATCTATGGCCACTAGAATGAACCTATGCCCATTTGAAGTAGCGGGTTTGATTGGTCCGATGACATCCATGACCCAAGCGGAGAAAGGCCAGGGTGCACTTGTTGCATTGAGTTAATTGGGTGGCACTAGTATCATATCAGCATGTATCTGGCACTAGTGACACTTCTGGACATACTTGATGCAGTCTATTTCCATAGTCATCCAGAAATATCCTGCTCTTAGTATTTTCTTGGCTAAGACAAAGCCATTCATGTGCGATCCGCAGGTTCCGACATGTATTTCCTCGAGCAATCTGGATGCTTCCTTGGCTTCGACACACCGTAATAATCCCAGGTCTAGATTCCTTCAGTACATAATTCCTCCGCTTTGAAAGAAATAGTTGGCTAACCTTCGGAGTGTGCGCTTCTGAGTATGAGTTGCATGTTCCGGATACTCTCCCTTTTCCAAGTGTTCTTTGATGTCGTGGAACCAAGGATTCCTGTCACTTTCTTCTTCAACATGAGCGCAATAAGCCAATTGTTTATGAATTTCTATTTGGATAGGATCGATGAAGTTCTTGTCTGGGTGTTGTATCATGGAAGATAAAGTGGCCAATGCATCTGCGAACTCATTTTGAATCCTCGGAACATGTTTAAACTCTATCTTCGTAAACCTCTTGACCAACTCTTGTACACAGTACATATATGGTAATATTTTGGTGTTCTTGGTAGCCCATTCTCCTAAAACCTGATGCACCAAAAGATCAGAATCTCCAATCACCAGTAACTCCTGAACATTCATGCCAATGGCCAACCTGAGTCCCAAGATGCAAGCCTCATATTATGCCATATTGTTGGTACATGGAAACCTGAGTTTTGCAGATACCAGACAGTGTTGGCCAGTTTATGATACTAAGACAGCTCCGATACCCACTCCTTTGAAGTTTGCAGCTCCGTCGAAGAACATTCTCCAACCATCATATACTTCGGTGATATCTTCTCCTACAAATGATACCTCTTCATCGGGAAAATATGTTTTCAATGGTTCGTAGTCTCCGTCCACAGGATTTTTTTCCAAATAATTTGCCAATGCTTGCCCTTTTATCGCCTTCTTAGTTACATAGATGATGTCGAATTCACTCAGCAATATCTGCCATTTTGCTAACTTTCCCGTCGGCATGGGTTTCTGGAAGATGTATTTCAGCGGATCCATCCTTGATATGAGATATATGGTGTATGCACAGAAATAATGCCTCAACTTTTGAGTTATCCATGTTAAAGCGCAGCAGGTGCACTCCAGCAAAGATTACCAGGCTTCGTAAGGTGTGAATTTCATGCTCAAATAATATATTACCTGCTCTTTTCTTCCAGTTTCATCATATTGTCCCAAAACGCAAATGAAAGCTTCATCCAGTACAGACAAATAAAGCAGCAGTGGTCTTCCTGGCTCTGGTGGGACCAGAATAGGCGGTTTGGATAAATACTCCTTGATTTTGTCGAAGGCTTTCTGACATTCTTCAGTCCAGCTTGTTGCAACATCTTTCTTCAGCATTTTGAAGATCGGCTCACAGATCACGGTTTATTGTGCTATGAAACGACTGATGTAGTTGAGACGCACTAAGAAGCTCATCACATCTTTCTTATTCTTCGGCGGTGGCAAGTCCTGGATAACTTTGATCTTTGACGGGTCCAATTCAATCCCTCGACGACTGACGATGAATCCTAGTAATTTTCCGTCAGGGACTCCGAAAGCACATTTTGCAGGATTCAGTTTCAGATTGTGCATTCGAAGCCGATCAAAGAATTTCCTCAAGTATGCTATATGATCTGTGCTTCTTATGCATTTGATGATGACGTCATCCATGTACATCTCTATTTCCTTGTGTATCATGTCGTGAAAAATAGTTGCCATGGCTCTCATGTAAGTAGCTCCATCATTCTTCAAACCAAACGGCATCATTTTATAGCAGTATATTCCGCATGGTGTGATAAAGGCTGTCTTTTCGGCATCCTCTTCATCCATCCAGATCTGATGATACTTCGCAAAGCAATCCACAAAGGGCTGGAGTTCATGCTTGGCACAGTTGTCAATCAGTATGTGTATATTGGGCAATGAGAAATCATCTTTGGGACTCGCCCTGTTTAAATTTCGGTAATCAACACACACTCTGACTTTCCCATATTCCTTCGGAACCGGCACAATGTTGGCTAGCCAAGTCAGATATTCAACCAATCTGAGAACCTTGGCTTTGATTTGCTTGGTGACCTCCTCTTTTATCTTCAAACTCATATCCGGCTTGAATTTTCTGAGCTTCTGCTTTACCGGTTGACACATGGGATTGGTAGGTAGCTTATGAGCCACTATGGATGTGCTCAAACCAGTCCTATCTCGTAGGACCATACAAAGATATCTGCATACTCTTTTAGGAATCGGACATACTCTTCCTTCTATGATGGTGATTGGCGAATGTTTATACGTGTTTCCTTGACCATTTCAGAGTCCCCTAAGTTAACTGTCTCAGTCTCGTCCAAATTAGACTTAGTCTTGTTTTCAAAATTTTCCACTTATCTGACAATTTCCTTAGGTATTATATCATCTTCCAGATCCTCTGAATCACTATGCTTATGTTGTGTTATCTCATTACATGTCACAGTCGTAGGTTTATCGGTATAGGTAATAATAATGCTGAAAAAAATGTAAAAATAATAATAAATGAAAAGTAGTAATGCATAAAAAAAATCTTAAAAACATCAACAAGTGCGGCTTGATGGTTCGAGCAATTATTTCAAAACAGAATACTCAAATGCCAGGCTACCCAGGAACTCGACGGGCCCGGGATGGTGCATCGGTCCAGTTCTTGAGAAGATGCCAGTATGCACGAACCAACCTTTGGGAATGAGAATAATCAAAAGAAATAAACACCAAAAGGTAACCAAGTTAGTAAGGAATATTAAAAAAGTGTTTGCGATTTTAAAACATGTTTCACAAAGTCATGCAATAATTCGCTCCTAATTTGGGGACTTCATTATGGCCGAGGTAGGCGTAAGCGACACGTAGACTTGGAGAAAATTGATGCTAACATTTGCGTCATTTCATTAATGCCAAAAATGTTTACGCAATAATGATCAACACATTGGCATATTTTTCTCCAAGTAATGTACATAGTATGATAGCGTTCATTGGGATTGTGGAAATCGAGGTTCGTCTTAGCGGGTTGTTACGGTAATAACGCTTCAACCCGTACTAGATTTAGCATGATGCATGTACATTTCAAGTTGGAGTAGGGTTTCTAGAATGGTCTAGACCGGTACTACGAAGTGGATAACTTGAAAGGGAAAGGCACGGGACCGTCGATTACACTCCTGATCGACTAGTCTACCGCAAATAAGCCTTTCCGATTTAAAAGGGTAATTTTCGGAAGAGCGCGGACACTCATCAAGTGCCGCTATGATGATAGTTGGCACGAGTGGAATATGATGTGGAGCATGCTTTATGCAGCAATAATAACACGAGTTGTCAAGTATTTGCATGATATGTAAAAGCAGTAAATAATATAGCAAAGGTAAACATGGAAAGAATATAGAAGAAAGACAAAAGGAAAGAGTAATTTTAGTTCATAAAAATATATGCAGGAATGTAATAAAGCAGGTAAGGAAGTAGGCATGATATAGCAATTTTGACAAGATAAAAGAGCGTTCATAGCAAGTAAAAGTGAATAGGGGGAAGGGATGTGCCTATCATAGCAGATTTAAACAAATAAAGGTAAGTAGGGGAAGGGATGTGCATGTCGTAGCGGATTTAAACAAATAAAGGTGGGTAGGGGAAAGGATGTGCATGTAACAAAGAAAGTAATCCACATAAGCCAAGTTCATTATGGTAAGAGCCTAAGTGTAAGTCTCCAGCAGAGTCGCCATGCTGTCGCGCCCCGTTTTCTCGCAAAAGCGGGCTTCGGCATATGGCAACTCTTTTAAATGGAGGATAGGTATTAAAAGAGAAGAGTCGCCACCTATTGGCTTTTAAGGTGCGTTAGGGCACCTATTATGCAAATGACTTTGTTTGACTAGTCAATGTCACCAAAAATCGGGTAAGGGCTCAAACTAACTCAAAGAGAATGTGTTAGGTACTCTTTGAGGTCTACAACTGTGGGTTCCGTCAAATAAACAAAGCGAATGTACAGGTCAAAGAATTTCATTACAACATGATTAGTACAGATCTTAGTACGAATATAGGGATACAACTATTTGGATCTAATAACAACATATAAAAGAGGGGGAAGGGGGGGTCCTATATCTTTTAGCCTAAAGGATCGACCCATGCAACATAAATAATACTTCTCAACTCCCTTGAGATAGGGAGTTACTCATATTATTCAGCGGGCACAGACTATCATCTCCTGTACCCGATTACTATGTTAAAGTTGTTTACCTAAAGCGCGCTAATTCAATTCTAAGTCGTGCTCTATGTGTGCACTACCCATCCCATTCCTATGGTCCAGGAGGTATTGGACCTCTACTAGGGTGGTTCTGGACCTTACTTAGGTGGCTCAGAAATGTCAAAACTAGGCGACATACAAAACACATATTGGACTTCAAATATGGGAAGTTAAGGGCTCACGTTAGCCTCCACACTTAAGCAACAAATGCATGAGGCCGTTTCAGAATTAAGAACCTTAAGCCCTATAGACATGATTTTTATGTGACTATGCATTAAAACATACAAGTAATTTCAGAGGCTAGGTGCTGCTTATCTCCAAATAAGTATATGATTGTCGCATGCTGATTTGAGATTGCAGATTTCCAGTTATTTAACCTATAAATGTTGTGTCTATGTGATTTACGCACTAAGTGACAATGAAATCTATTGGAGGAAAGCCCAGAATTATTCATGCTTTTCGAGCAGCAAACAACGTTTAGAAAATTAACACTTTTTGGAGAGTAGTAATACCATATAGGCAGGATCTCTAACAATTGGCGATTGGAACCAATTCAATTGTTATACTTTAACCTTATAGGCATGTTTTCTAGGTGAACAATGCGATACAGGAACGAATGAAATGATTAAAATACTATAGGCATTATTTCTAGTGGATATGCTTTAGCGATGCAAATTGAAGGAAAACTCAATGATATTTATTTCCTATGGGCAGGTTTTCTAATAACATGTAGCAGCATGGATAACTGAAGCAATTGAAATCATGTTTTGATAGTAGACAAGTAGTGTGAGTGTGTGCTTCTCTTAATGCCACGATTTCTACAGTGCACATAGAGATTGAATGTCTTATATAGCAGATGAATCATTAAATCCTATAGGCATGTTTTTCTACCCTTGCATGCAAACATCAGAATTTACCCATCCCCCAATTTTACTAACACCCCAGTTGTTTATTACAAAGGTATTACAGGACCAATAATGAATATGATTACAAATATTATACAAATAATGACAGTAGGCCCACAGCAGGCCCAAAGGAAATACCCAGCACTAATGGGCCTTCAACAATTCTCCCGTGGTATACCCAGATTTTCAACAAGGAACCATATTCATCAGCACAACTCAAAGTCCATAGAAGAGCTCAAAGCCAAATCACACAACCATAGATCAACCATATTACCCAGGCATTAAATCACTTAAACCAACCAGCTTACATGTTCATTAGACAATATGAAGAAGGAATTGAGTGGGGTAGTTCAGGTCTCAGTAGTAGAGAAAGTGGCTAAAAGACCCCAAACCCTAGTGTGTTAGAGTTTACAAGAGTCTCAAATGGACCCCGAGCAGCGCTCACACTAGGGAGGTCAGTAGCAAGAGTCTTGGTGGCCTTGGCTTTTAGCCGGCCAAGAATGATAGGTTCAGAATAGTGTAGGTAACAAATGAGAGAGAATGGACAACGGTTAAGGGATAAAAGTTGAGGAAATGCACTTATAGCTTAAAGTAGACATAGCAAAGTTGAGCATACAGAGCAACTAATCAAGTAGGTCGCAGGACTTAGAAGTAGGCTCAGCAGGACTTTAGCACTTAGCAACGTAGCACATAAGCAACGGGAGAAACAAGATTGCAGGATTGACAAAAGTTATCATACATAGGTGCATAATACCAAACAAGTTTAAGTAAGGCACTGACTTAGATATTTGAAGCCTAAAGGTCCTAATTATGTCAAACATGGTATGGAAACACAAACTAAGATGGTCATTCTAAATGTTTCAAACAATCATTAAGGATATAAGACTAAGCAAAACAAAAACATACTGTGAGGGAGTATATCATAGTTGATAGAAAAGGTCTTAGAACAGATTAGAACACATTATATATGCAAGACTATCATTACAGAGATTCAGAACAGAGTGGGAAAGTAAACACATGCCAAATAGAAAATGTAGGCATTCAGCTATATTAACACAGTAGGTTAATTAACTAGAGAAAGTCCAAGTAATGCCAGGGATTCATCCTAATATCATGAAACAAAACAATATGGCAGGGAAAACAAGTTGAGATAACGGTTCTAAAACCTCAAGAAATCATTAAAGGAGTATAGGATCAAGTGGGCATGCTGAGTGACACAATAGCAGGGAAACAAGTCATTGTTAACATTGGAGGTCTTAACACATGTTAATACAAATGTGAGGCATTCATTACAGAGATTCATGACAAAGTAGGTAAGCATATTCATGAACATTCAGGCCCCAATACACTAGCTAAACGATATCAGGAGGGTTCAGATTATCCAAGTTAGACATAGACAATCTCAGAACTAGCAACATTAGGAGAAGTTAAATGCTAAAGAGATTTAAAACGAGTGTAGAACTAACAGAGTTGTGCATAAAGTAGCCCAGAAACACATTAAGCCATAAATTTTAGAAGCGAGAGCACATGCAGATCAGAGACACATAAAAAAATAAAATTGTAAAAAGGTCAAGCGACTTAACAATTAAACGAACAATAATAAATAACAAAAATTCCACAAGAACCCAGAATCTCAATGTGTCAAAGTTCCCAAGAGCTTCAAAAGAACCCTGGGCAACGCTCGCACCAAGAGAAAGTTCGAATAATAGAATCTCAGTGGCCTTGGCTTTCAGCCGGCCAAAAACAAAGTATAGAGTAAGAGAATGAGGGAATCACAGAACAAAGCTCTAAGTTTTAGTGAAGGTATATCGATTCCGCTCCCTCAAAGGGGAATGGGGAGGGGTTTATATAGTAACATAAATCGAACAAGTAAACAAGGAAATACTGTAAAATCAAATATAAATAAGGAAGTAATAACATGCACAATCAATAAACAAATCGAATTAGGGAAAATATATGTAAACCCTAGTTGACAGAAATCGAAAATCGACCGAAAAGCTTGGCTAATTGGACCCATATAGCCTGGTCATGATGTATATGGACTAAATACTGTCCAGATTCAAGCGATTGAAGTTGAATGGCCGGATTCTGAGAGATAGTACTTGCCATGTTTAAGCAAGTACTAGGTGATACCATAATTTTATAGAAAATAACGAGATTACACACAGAAATTAAGGAAATCATGGAGAGAATCCATGGTTGAGACAGATTTGGAGAGATTTGAGAGGGCGGTTAGGGTTTCTGTGGAGAGGAGAAGAGAGAAGTTTAGGGCGGCGGGTTAAAGAGAACGAGAGGATTAGGGTTGGGTGGGTAACTAAAATGAGGGGAATAAATGAGGGTCGTTGATCTTGAAAGATCAACGGCTGGGATTTAAAATGAATGGGGCGGGTTAATTAAAATGGGTATCGACCGGGTTTTGTAAAGAGGTCGTTTGACTTTGGGTTGGGGTTACTGGGCTAAGGTGTAGGGGCTTGTCTGGTCCAAAATTAATCCTAATTTTGGGCCAGATTTTAAAAGTAGGAAATTAAGGGGAAAATAATTTAAATAAAATAATTAAATAAATTATTAAAATAATACTATTTTTGCAAAGTAATATTTAAAATAATAGTAGAAGATTATAATAATGTAATATATTATTTTGACCTTAAATAAAATGACAAATGCAATAAAATTGTAAAATACACGCTATTATTGCAAGATTGTGCAAATGGCCTAAAAATACTAATGTAATTATAAAAAATAGAGTAAAATATCTGAATCAAGTATTATAGATGCAAAATAATAATTTTAGGTAATTAGTCATCACAAAATAATTGAAAGGAGTAATTAATAAATATTCAAGTAATTTAAATGCAGGAAAATCAATTTTAAAGCTCTGAAAATTATGAAAAATTATAGAAAAAATGCTTGTATAGATTTGTAACTAAATAATGATGCCAAATGATATTTTTAAAGTATATATACTATTAGAGAAAATATGAGGGCAAAAATGGGTATCAACATAGGGTGTGATGGTTTTATACTAGGGCCTCTTGTGTGGTGAATTTTTGTTAAGGATCATTGTGTTCCAGCAAGGAAAAGTATCAACTTGAAGGCAATTTGGAAGGGACTTTGACAAATAGGACAACGTGGTAGTAAGTTGGGTTTGCACAGTAATGGGTATGATCGGTTCTTTGGGTACTTATGACGTAGCTAGACTCTACAGGTGTTTCGTGGCAATGCTCTTGGGTTTTGGCAACCTGCATGGCTGGGCTGAGTTAGAGAGATTCGGTTCAGATAGCTTGGTTGTGTGCAAATGGGTTTCGAAGAGTTCACAATGGATTTTACCATGGTTCGAGGGGTATATTTCCTACCTGCGTGAGGAACATGTTGCGCATTGAAATTTTCTCTGGGATGAGATCAAATGGAAGGTTTCTGACTGATCGGGTATGTATTCTGCTTGTGACTCATAGTTGATTATGAGATTCTTGTACTCTTCGTAGGATGGCATGGCAAACACGGTGAGATTTGCTTGTGCAAGGTCATAGTTCAGTTTGGAAGGGAAGGACATAAATTCGTAGGCAACATGGATGGATTCAGATGACTACGCAAATGATATTACTAATGGGTATGGCTTTATGAGAGTATACATTTCAAAAGGGGTAAGGTGTTTTGATTTATGGGCACTGCATTGGTATTACGACACTCTCCTAGTTGATCGACTGCTGATATTCAAATTTTGCCAGGTGGCACGGAAGAATTTTAGAAGTATTCCTCGTGGGATGATCGTGTATGAGAGATATGTTAGACATTCGGGCGGTGGAGATGGAATCAGAAATGGTGATTCGTGTGTTCTATGGATTTGGAGATTAGGAGTTATCAGAAGCAGACTATTTCATGGTTGTGGATTGTGAAGTCGTGGCCGAAGCTAGACAGATGATAGTATGTGTTATGATTCAGTCATTGTGGGCTTTCGGAGGATTATTTCTTTATTTGTGGATGGTCGGAGTTGATTTGGGGGTCCATTGGTAGGCCCAATTAGGATGTGTATTCTACACTGAGCCAGATTGGTTGGATCCATACTGCTATTGTTGAGAGATGTACCATTCGGTTGTTGTTGAACGTATTCGTGGTCGGAAATGCTATATGAGTTACTCTTCTATGCTACGAGGAGTTATGATCCGTTAGTTATAAGCACACCTGGTGCAGTTCTATTTGGGCTTTATAGCAGAATTTGAGCGAGATGAGTAGTTGGATATTGCATGATTGATTGCGTATTGGTTATGTCCTTCCGAGTTTTGGGTGGCATTCTGTCATTGGCTTCTCTGTGGTTATGGTAATGCACTTTGAGTACTTGATGTTGGATTCGCGTGGTTATTGATTTTGAGCATGGTGGCTGAGGTATTTCATATGGACTAGTATTTGGATAGGGTCGCTCATTGCAGTAGAGTTATGTGGAAATATGATCCTTTGTGTTAGAGTTGCGTGTTATGGTTCTATGGTGTGTGATGGGTTTAAGCATTTCGTTGTGGTGGTACTTGTTGAGCTTGCGGGACAGTTCTCTTATTTGAGTCATTTTTCCATGATTGAGTACATTTGGAATGTTGCTATTTGGTGCGCAGATTGCACGGGTTGTGGATGTAGATTATATTGATGTGTCATGTCACTAGAGTGGTCGTGTTGGATGAGATAAGGTCATTGGACCTAGGATGGATACTATCGGATTTGATTACAACATGTTTGGAAGGATAATATCGAAAGTCGGCTTAGAATTGGCTATAGTTCTTGTTGAATAGGAAAGAGTTCCATGACTGGTTGATCTGATGAATGGTTATGAGTTCTGCATGTTTCTTTCATCATCGGTAGTGTACGAAGGTTTTAGAGCGAGGCTTTGTTTGATATGAGGTCTATTACCGGAATTGGGTTATTTCGAGCAGCTACTATGATCTGAAATTTTTGCTATGAGTATTTGAGTTATGTGGTACATCATGTGATTACATCTTGGGTTATAGATATGGCTTGATACAGCTTGTTCAGACTTATACAGTGTGTAGATGCGAGATTCTGATCTTATAGAAATTTTGGATATTGGAAATTGGATTCTAAGGTTTATGGGCTAGGTTGAATTAAGAACTACAGTTATGTTATGTTGTCGGGTCTATATGGGATAGGTTGACGTGAGATCACCCCCGGGTATGTGCATGACAAGGTTGTATGGCGGTTTGATGGCTTTGAGAACAACTCTGGACACATTCAAGGACGAATGTATGTTTAAGTGGGGGAGGATGTAACGACCAAAATGGTCGTTTTGAGCATTTGCACTTCGATCGGTAGTTTACGGGAGTGAGTAGCTTCGTATGATGTATTTTGACTTGTGTGAATCGTCGGTTTGGTTTTCAGGTTATTCGGGACTGATTTGGAAGAATGATTCTCAACTAGGGAGCTTTAAATTTGAAAGAGTTGACAAGTTTGACTTTTTAGCATTTGACCTCGGATTGGAATTTTGATGGTTCTGTTAGCTTCGTTGGGTGATTTTGGACTTAGGAACGTGTCCGGATTGTGATTTGGAGGTCCGTGGTTGAATTTGGCTTGAAATGATGAAAGTTGAAATTTTGGAAAGTTTGACCGGGAGTGAACTTTTTGATATCGGGGTCGGATTTCGATTCCGAAAGTTGGAGCAGGTCCGTAATGTCGAATGTAACTTATGTGCAAAATTTGAGGTCAATCGGACGTGATTTGATAGGTTTCGACATCGGTTATGGAAGTTAAAGTTTTAAAATTCATTGAATTCGAATTGAGGTGTGATTCGTCGTTCCGATATTGTTTTGTGTGTTTTGAGGCCTCGAGTAGGTTCATGTTATGTTGTGGGAATTGTTGGTATTGGACGGGGTCCCGAGGGGCTCGGGCATAGTTCGGATCGATTTCGGGCTATTTTCCTTCATGTTTTCAGTGCTGGTGTCTGGTGTCACATTTCTTCATCGCGTTCGCGTGGCAAGTATCGCGAACGCGTAGTGTATTTTGATGGCAGCAGTAATTGTTCTTCGCGATCGCAAAGTATGTCTCGCTTTCGCGTAGAGTTAGGGAAAGTCCTCTTCGCGTTCGCATATGGAGGATCGCGTTCGCGTAGTGTTGAGGTTAGCAGCCGGGAATTTGAGCGTTCTTCTATGCAATCGCGTAAGGTTAGTCGCGTTCGCGAAACTTTTGCAGCAGTGTTCATCGCGTTCGCATGGGGTGCATCGCGAACGCGTAGAGGCTTTTGTGGCAGTGTGCATTTTGTTCATCGCGAATGTGATGGTTTTCCCGCGTTCGCGAAAGAGGACGTATGGGCAGTGTATATAGTACTCTATTTTGAAGGTTTCAGACATTTTTACATTTTGGGAGCTATGGAGCTCGGATTGAGGCGATTCTTGGAGCAATTTTCATCACAAGGATTGGGGTAAGTGTTCTCTATTCGATTTTGGTTATATTTCATGAATCTACCTTTGTTTTTGGTAATTGGATTGTGAATTTTAAAGAGGAAATTGGGGGTTTGGGCCTAAAGTTTCATAATGTGAATTTTTGAGTTTTGAACATCGAATTGGAGTCGGATTTGAGTGAAACTAGTATGGTTGGACTCGTAATTGAATGGGTTGTTGGATTTTATAAATTTTGTTGGGTTCCGAGGTGTGGGCCCGGGTTGGGATTTTGGCCGATTTTGGGCCTTTGATTCAAGATTTGATCTTTTTCGATCGGGATTGGTTCCTTTAG
Organism: Nicotiana otophora; assembly: GCA_000715115.1. Classification (NCBI taxonomy): domain Eukaryota; kingdom Viridiplantae; phylum Streptophyta; class Magnoliopsida; order Solanales; family Solanaceae; genus Nicotiana; species Nicotiana otophora. The sequence goes on along the minus strand of AWOL01S0016475.1, from coordinate 26,400 downwards.
CATTGTTTGATGTACTTGAGTTGTTTTTGGTTAGTTTTGAGCCGTTCGGAGGTCGGAATGCGCGGGGTGGCATTTTGGAGCATCGATAGGCTTGCTCGGTGTTGGAATTGGTTTGTTCGAGGTAAGTAACTCTTCTAATCTTAGTGCTAAGGGTATGAAACCCCGAAATACGTATTATGTGATTGGTATTGAGGTTACACACATGCTAGGTAACGGGCGTGTGGGCGTGCACCATGTGAATTGAGACTCTGTTATTCCCATGGCACTGTATAATGGTCCTACTTTGTTGATATCCGTGTTTTCACCATGTGATAAAGTAGTTAAGCTGTCAATCATGCTAAAAATCATGTTTAGGCTTTATGTTGATATTGTTAGGCCCCACAATGGTCGTTTCTTGCTGTCATCTCACTGATTTCATTGATATATTGTACTCAGGCACATTCATGCATTCATATCATATCTTAGTCTCAGTTGTTGTTTATTAATACATCATATCATTGTTGTCGGGCTAGTTTCATGGCATTGTGAGCCCGTGAGTGAGACTGGAGTGATTGATGACTGAGTGAGGCTGAGGTCCTGAGTGAGAGTGATATTTTGGGATCAGGTTGCACGCCGCAGCATATGATATTGATTATATTTTATATGGATCGGGTTGCACGCCGTAACAAGATTTCGTGCTATATATATATATATATATTATTGGATCGGGTTGCAACCGCAATAATATTGGATCGAGTTGTACGCCGTAACAATATTAGATCGGGTTTCACACCGCAATAATATTGGATCGGGTTGCACGCCGCAACAATATTGGATCGGGTTGCTCGCCGTAGCAATATAGGGCTTGGGCTAAAGGAGACACTCCAGAGTCTACACACCCCAGTGAGCGCAGTCGACTATATACATATGTGGATCAGGTTGAACACCACATCGGGTATTATACAGCGCTGAGTGATTGAGTGTGCCGAGCATTGAGCATAGTGAGAGAGGATGCGAGACAATGACATTGACTACTCTGAGAGTGTGAGTACATGAGCTCATCATCGAGATACATTGCATTTGACATGCATACTTGAGATACATGCATAGAATGTGCATTTCCTTCTGCTACCCGGTTTGGGGGACATTTATGATTTTATCTGTATCTTGACATGTAGGCATAGAGAAGTACTTTTCTCATGCTACTTGAAAATGAAACATCTTACTATTTGTTGAAAGGAGTTTTGGGAAAAATCACAGTTTTCAAACTTACTCGTATTTTTGACTTTTTCGGTAAAAGATTTGGATTTTTACTGAGATATTTTTGAAAAGAAATGCCTATTTTTCTGGAACTGTGAACGGATTGAGCCTTTTATTTCTGAGATAATCTTTTGTTAGGTGTACTACGCTGTTATGAACTGTTGTGGAATATTGGTGTTGGTTCCGACCTTTCTGTTAGGTCGTTACTATTTTCAACCTAAGGTTAAGTTTGTTACTTATTGAGTACATGGGTTCTGTTGTACTCATACTACACTTCTATACCTTGCGTGCAGATATTGGTTGTTGATGTTGTTATGTTCGGTGGGAGCTGGATTGAAGATGTACTTGCGTCCGGGCTGTAGCTGCCTCTTGTTCGTGGTAGTTTTAGATCTGTAAAACTCTGTTTATGTGCTATTCAAACAGACTATGTATTTATTTCATTTTCGCTTTGTAAACTCTATTCTTAGAAGCTCATGATTTGTACTACGAGTTCTTGGAGAATGTATTAGATTCAGATATTTCTTTACTTAATTGTTGTATTAATTGTTATTGGAATTGATTAGTGGTTAATTGGCTTACCTAGAAGGTTGCGTTACGTGCCATCACGACTAGTCAAAGTTTGGGTCGTGACAGGGTGCCAACTCCTGGTAATATTCCTTCTCACTGATACATGGCGGCAACCCCTGATTATATTCCTTCTTAGTGAACAGGGCGCCAACCCCTGGTTACATTCTTTCTTTGTGATAGAAGGCGCCAACCCCTAGTTATATTCCCTCCAAGTCTTTCAACCTCACTCGTAGGAGACACACTTCCTAGTTTGAGTCATTCCAATAGGAGACACACTTCCTAATCTGAACCATCAATCCTATGAGACACACTTCCTAGTTTGAGTCTCTCAACCTCATTTGTAGGAGACGCACTGTAAGGCCCCATAAAGTTTTTTTTAAAAACCCAGATTCCGTGATGCCAGAGTAGGTGTAGAAGTAGGCATTTATGTGGCCCATTCTGCGGCCGCAGAACCACTCTGTGGACCGCAGAGTGGGGCAGTTTTCTGGGGCATTTTTTATGTCAATGTTGCGGCCATTATGCGACCGCATAACCGTTTCGCGGGCCGCACTCTTGTCGTATATCCCGCCTTGGGATTTTTTGAAGGGAGGTTCTGCGGTGCACTATGCTACCGCAGAACCGTTCTGCGGTGCATTATGCGACCGCAGAACAGGTCTGCATGCCGCATAGTGACCGCAAACCCGATCAATTCTTTTTCAGTTTTGGCACCCCAATTTTGCGGACCGCATAACCATTATGTGGTCGCATATGTGACCGCAAACCTGTTCCGGGGCTTCATTTTTGGAGTTTTTTAAACCCGACCCTATTCCATTAAAACATATCCCATAGACCATTTTGAGCTTATTTTTGATATCTTTAGAGTGAGAGAGAGAGAGTCCTAGAGGGAGAAAGTGATATTCATCAAAAATTTCTCTCCAATTCTTGCTTAAAACCTTGAAGATTATCAAGAGAGGCACCTAGGTCTTCTTTCTGAGAGGTAAGATTCTATCACCCAAACTCTTAATTTCAAAATGTAACTAGAATGGGCCATTAGTAAGGTAATTCATGGGGATGGGAGTACTTACCTTGCATGCATGTGTTCCTAAGGTATGTGGGGAGGTTGTGAGTTAAAGATAGAAAAGAATGGGGTGTGGGTTGGTGGAGTCTTTCATAAAAAGGGCTATGAAATCTTAATACACACATAGTGTTTGATAGAATGCTCAAGTGAGCTAGAATTATGATCGTTTTCCTAATCTTGAGTTCAATTTTGCTATATTGCTAAAATAGATTGAAGTTGCTAATATTCTGGAACATCTTAGAGTTTTAAGAGACTCAATTGAGGTATGTTGGCTAAACCCCCTCTTCTTAGAATTGAATCCCACGGTATTCAAGCAATCGACGTAAGTCCCAAATTGAACGTCTTAGAAATTGCTATCCGAATGTGCTTGCTTTGAAGATATATGTGTAATATGTATTCCCGTGCTTTCATCATGTTATCTCGTCATCTGTGAAAATGTTCAAAACTTAGAATATGTGCTAAAACAATGCCTAGACTCCAAGTCAAATTCGATTAAAGACTGATATGTCAAATTGTGTGAAAAGCCTTTATGTGCCTTAGATTCTAAATTTCTCCCATCTGAAATCATAAGCCTTGAATGAAAAACTGTGTTGTTATTGATGATAGCAATAATGTTGGAATGTGGAAAAGAACTTGAATCATGAAATACGGCCAAGCGCCCAGAATAACTTTATAATTGGGGCCACTCGTTCCATTGTATTGGAAAGAGGGGAAAGAAATATGCATTGAGATGATTAATTGAAAAAAGGTGATGTCTCAAATGAGATGGCCTAGCCGATCGGGCCGAGATCAAACTCCGTGTAAGAACACAGTGGTACTGTGTATGAAATTGTGAATATAGTTGATGTCTCAAATGAGATGGTCTAGCCGATCGGGCCGAGATCGGACTCCGTGAAAGAACACGGTGGCATTGTGGATGAAGATGTGAAAATGGTTGATGTCTCAAATGAGATGGCCTAGCCGATCGGGCCGAGATCGGACTCCATGTAAGAATACTATGGTATTGTGTATTGTGGCATATTGGCACTTAAAACCATCCTACCTAATAATGTTAAAATTGACTTGAAAACTTATGTGATCTTTAACTTGATGTTTTAATATTATTTGAAACTCTTATTGAATTCTTGACTGTTCCTCTTGTATTATTATTCATTCTATTGAGATGGTGTTTATCTATACATACTAGTGTTATTCGACGGTACTAATGCCCCTTTTGTCGGGGGCACTGTATCTTTAAATGGATCCAGGTAGTTACATAGCAGACAATGTTGATCACAGATAGTGCTGCATCCTCTTCCCAGCGGACTCGGTGAGCCCCATTTTATTCCGGGGTCATGTATTGTACCTTTTGTTTATATTGTGGTCAGTTTTTGAGGTATAGTCGGGGCCTTGTTTTCGGTACCATCTTTACTCTCTTTTGTATCTTTAGAGGCTCCGTAGACACTATGTGGGTTGTATATGGGTTTTGGGAATGTTAAATCAGTTATGTTGTGTTTGATAACTTTTTTCACTCGAACTAGAAAAAATGTGTATTTTAAGACTCAAAGGCGCCATGGCTAATGAAACGATTTAGTATTGCATGAATGAGCTCCCTACTGTATAATTAATAAAATCACGTCTTTTCTTAATCATGGGTGAGGTTGGTAGACAGTATCTGACAGGTTTGCTCGGTCGGGTTCACTCGGTTATGTGCCGGTAGCGCTTCCCGAGGTTGGGGCGTGACACGCACTTTCTAGTTTGAGTCATTCTAATAGGAGACGCACTTCCTAATCCAAACCACCAATCCTAGGAGACGCACTTCCTAGTCCGAGTCTTTCAACCTCATTCGTAGGAGACACACTTCCTAGTTTGAGTCATTCCTAGTACAAGTCCTTCAACCTCACTCGTAGGAAACGCACTTCCTAGTTTGAGTCATTCCAATAGGAGACGCACTTCCAAATATGAACCATTAATCCAATAGGAGACGCACTTCCTAATTTGAACTACCAATCCTAGGAGACGCACTTCCTGGTTTGAGTTATTCCAATAGGAGACGCACTTCCTAATCCGAACCATCAATCTTAGGGGACACACTTCCTAGTCCAAGTTCCTTAACCTCATATCGTAGGAGACACACTTCCTAGTTTGAGTCATTCCAATAGGAGACACTTCCTAATCCAAACCACCAATCCTAGGAGACGCACTTCCTAGTCTAAGTCTTTCAACCTCACTCGTAGGAGACGCACTTCCTAGTTTGAGTCATTCCAATAGGAGACACACTTCCTAATCTAAACCACCAATCCTAAGAGACGCACTTCTTAGTCCAAGTCTTTCAACCTCACTCATAGGAGATGCACTTCCTAGTTTGAGTCATTCCAATAGGGGACGCACTTCCTACTCTAAACCATCAATCCTAGGAGACGCACTTCCTAGTCTAAGTCTTTCAACCTCACTCGTAGGAGACGCACTTCCTAGTTTGAGTCATTCCAATAGGGGACGCACTTCCTACTCTAAACCATCAATCCTAGGAGACGCACTTCCTAGTCCAAGTATTTTAACCTCATTCGTAGGAGACACATTTCCTAATTTGAGTCATTCAAATAGGAGACGCACTTGATAATATGAACCTTTATTCCTAGGAGACGCGCTTCCTAGTTCCAGTCCTTCACCCTCACTCGTAGGAGACGCACTTCCTAGCTTGAGTCAACCGTGTTCATTCTAATAGGAGACGCACTTCCTAATATGAGTCATTAATCCTAGGAGACGCAATTCCTAGTTCGAGTCCTTCAATCTCACAGTCATTCCAATGCTACCCATGGGAGATGCACCTCTTAACTCTAAGTTTTATCAATTTTACACCTAAGATAAGAACATCCTTTTCGGAGCCTTTAGTTTCATTTTTGCATCTTTCAAATAAAATAAGTTGATATACAGCTTTACCCAATAACTCACAAAATTTGCTTAGTGCCAAACTGGGCAGAAAATTTTTGTTCGTCTATGATGGTTTTGCAGGACCCCGCCATAAAGCACAGATTGTGATGATTAAAGCTTGCAATTTTAGTTCTCGTAAGAAAGAAAAAGAAGAAGAAGAAGAAGAAGAGGTCTTTCGAGCACAAGATAGTCGGAGTCAGCTTTGATAATATGTCAGCAACTCTGCTTTCCACGAATCAAGTTCCAAACTCTGATCGAAAAAGAAGGTTGTTCGAGCGCAAAGACGGTTGGGGTTAAGTTTTGACGTGATGCACACATCGACCAACATCTCAAAATCCATATTCTCGGCTTCTAAATAAGAAGTGAGAATTCAAGAGTCAATCCAAGTCTCAATTCAAGCTCGAGCTTCAAGAATCAATCTTCAATCTCAAGGCATCAATGCGGGTTTACAAGATTTGAAGTGAAGATGCAAGAATCAAGACAAGAAGAGTAGATAAGATCTTATATTTTTCTTTTCTTTAACGTAATTTCCTTTTTATTTTGATGTAATAAACATGACCGCACACCGGATCATCGACAAAACCTCACTGGACTCTCCAACTCATCATTCCATCACCGTACTTGAACTAAATGCGACTTGATTCCCTTATAACCCGGGATATGTAGGTTGTTCAAATCAGGACTCGGTTGCACTCTTTTCATCTTTTATTCCTTCCCTTTTGAATAATGGTACGGTAAAATATTAGTCACATGGATCACCTTGTCTTTGCTTGAAAACTATTCATATTTTCAAACAAAGAGAGGCATGTTGTGAGCACCTAATTTTTTACTATATTTAAATTTTTATTACTTTTTTGTATTTAATATTTTCTAGGTTTAATCTTTATATTTTAAATTTTATATTATTTTTATTAGTAGGCTTTCTAGAAAATATGTAATATTTTTAACAAAGTCTATTACATAGAGGATAGAAGGATTTATTTTTAATCACGGATCAAATCTAATAAAATTATTTCGTACCTTCTCTATACTATTTCCTTGTCCCATCACCCACCAACTACACTATTCACATGTCACATCTCACATCTCACTCCCCTTTCACTATTTCCCTATCCCATCATTCATTTTCAAAATTCTTCCTCTTTGTTTTTTCTTATTACTTATACACCCACAAACCCCACTAAAAAGGCAGCCAAAAAACACTTTCTTCCTCCTAAAAATACCATTTTTTTCAGTCCCAAAAACTCTGTTTTTCAGCCATGAAAGTCAGTCCCTAAAGCTCCTTTAATCCATCGAAAATTTGCTGCAAAATGTGCAAAAACGCAGCAGCAGTTTGCCTTTAAAATCAATCCAAATTCCAGCTCGAAATTACCCCCAAAACAGTCCAAATATGAGCTAAAAAACAGCTGTAAATTCATCCCCAAAAGCACCCCAAAGACCAACTTTAAAACACCTCAAACCAACCCAACAAACACGGCAAAAACGAGCCAAAAATCCAGTAAAACAGTCCCCTTTCGCACAAAAAATAGCAGCTCGAAAGTTGGTTGAAGCGAGGTCGTCGATGAGGTTCTGATCAACGTCCAGTTGTAACTCCGATCTGAGATCCTTGTTGATTCGAACGAAGCTCGACACTTAAATATCAAGCAATAAAGGTCATTTCTTCATCTAAATATTTCAAATGTAATGTTATATTTGTTTTATTTGGTTTGTTTAAATTGAATACGTCGTTTGTTCCCTTTAGTTAGCATGTTTGATATTTTCCTAGTTTTGAATCATTTGTTTCAATTGCAATCTGTTTCGAATGCCTAAGATATGGATTTTCCCCTAATGTTTCATTAAATATGATTTATTTAGATGAGTTTTGGTTCAATGAATAAAAATGAGTTATTGGGTGAGTTTAGAATGAACCCGTTTTTGTAATGCTAATATGGGTTTCTTAAGACTAATTAGTGAGAGAATGATTTTTGTCAACTCAATATAGGACGTGAGTTGAATATTAAATATTGTTGGATTTGGGCCTTGGGGGTTTGTATCAATATTGTAGGGGCTGAAGTTTTAGCACATAAAGAGGCTTTGGGCCACAATAATTTCTGTCAAGGCTCAATTTAATAAGAACAAAAGCTGACTCATTTTCCTTCATTATTCCATAACTCCATGACCTCTCAATAATCTCAAATTAGTTTAGAAAAATAATTCAAGTGTGCTAATTGTTTTAGGCGCACTTTAAATAATTAAATATCATGGCCATAGGTATGGTTCCCGTGGAATAGCTAGGACGACGTAACCCCAAATACAAGTGCACATTCACGAGAGTTGACCAATCAACTCCGAATACTAATAAATGCGTTATTGATTGTGTACACGTACGTGTGACATGATTCTTGATACGCCAAAAATAAAGTGAGTACACGTACGCGTGACTTATTTCAAGATAATTTTTATAAATCTAATCAAGCAATAAAAGCGGACATAGGTAAAACATGAAAACCAATAAAGCACAGTTTATCTAAAAATACAACAACAACAACAACAACAACAACAACCCAGTATAATCCCACTAGTGGGCTCTGGGGAGGGTAGTGTGTACGCAGACCTTACCCCTACCCTGGGGTAGAGATGTTGTTTCCAATAGACCCTTGGCATCCATCCCTCCAAGAACTCCACCTTGCTCTTGGGGTGACTCGAACTCACCACTTCTTGGTTGGAAGTGGAGGGCGCTTACCATTAGAGCAACCCACCTTGTACGCAAATCGACCGTGCTAAAACCACGGGACTCGGAAAATGCCTTACACCTTCTCCCCGGTCAACATAATTCCTTACCCGGACTTTATTTTCGCAGACCAATAATAATAGAATAAAACCTTCATTTGACTAGGGATTCAAATAAAAGCTGACTTGGAACACCTAAAAATCAATTCCAAGTGGCGACTCTGTAAATAAAATAATCTCTACTCAAGTTTGTCACTTCAAATGGAAAAACTCTTTTAACCCACACAATCCATAACACATAATTTCTTTTTGGGGTAAAAAAAAGGTGTGACAGCTAAAGCGTTGGCAATTAAGAAAGCTTTGCAGATTGCTATCAACTGTGGATGGAAAAAAATTACTATTTTATCAGACTCTCAAAGGCTGGTTCATATACTCAATAGAAGAATGGTTACCTCATGTGATGTAAATATAGTTTGTGAAGATGTGTGACACCTTAGATATCACCTAGATGTTGTTATTTTTGTATATAGAAGTAGGAAGTACAATACTTGTAGTCACAAGTTAGCTAAGTTTGCTATGACTTTAGGTAATGAGGTCTCATGATATGAAAACTTTCCTACTTCGGTCGTCAATAAGGCCTGATATTGTGGTTTAATAGAAGCTACCTAGTTATGTTGAAAAGAAAAAAGAAGCAAAACAATGGCTAAACTTCAGCCACGTAATATTTGACTGGCTTTGCCAGGACTAATTTCGACACTGCATGTCTAGAGTTTTTCCAAAGTAAGTAAACTTGCAAAATTTTATAAACTTAGATATTACTATCTTATAGAATAGCTGGTGGGTTTCGACCTGTATGCCTAAGAGTCCTTTTTGGAAAAGCTCTGGGTATTTATGTCATTTCACATCAAATCTTACAAATAAATTATGTACAAATTCTAATAAGCTTTCAAGTTCTTAATTACTTCTCCGCTTCTCTTCCTCATCCTCAAATTTCTCCTACTTGCATGTGCGATTTTAATCAATGTTGCTCATGATTTTTGCTAAACACCTGATATAGAAAACAATCCCTTCCTCTTCAACTTCAATAACTTAATTTGTTGTGTAGAGTTTCCACGCCTGAAAATTAAAATGACAAATTTACAAAGTTTCGGCAAATTCAACTTAATACTGAGAAGAACAGATTAATACCATATATGATCACTGAATTTTATTTATTATATATAACGATAGTCGCAAAACTGTATTTTGTCAAAAGTTCTTAATTTAAAGTTTTTACTTATGAAATTATTTGCGATCCGCCTTATCTTTCTGTAAGCATTAGAGACGGTGTGATCAAACTGGTTGTTAACTCTGAAGATGTACTAACATTTCAGCTTTATCCTTTATTTTAGTTGGAGTTATCTATTGCTGATACTATTTTGCCCCCAATTTATTCTCTTTGTTATTGCAGTTCTTGCGATTGTGTTATTCAGTAGTCTTCCGATCAGAAGGTAAACTTTCTGACCAAATTCTTACTTTAAAGCTTTTGATACCATTCGCTCGATTTTGCTTACTAGTGGAAGAAACAAAAAAGTTGACGTTCTGAAATGCAATTCTTAGTATGATATCTTTAGTTTTGGCAATAATGAGAACTTTTATGCCCTCCTTGACTTTAAGGTTTCTCTCTTTGCTGTAGATAACCTTAACATCTTAAGCTTTGTTATGGCTCGCCATTGTTAGTGAAACACCTGAATCGAGCTACTAATACTACTGGCCTACATTTTTTCTTTAACAAGAATCTCATATATAAAGCAAAAGCTATTATTCCAACAGTATTCAAAATGCTACAAACTCTTCCCAAATCAGATTTATTTTCAACAGGTTCAAAAGAAATCCCTTCTAGCCTTTCTTTGACAACAGAAACTACTCATGTCAAGGTACAATAAGCCACTGCTGAGATTGAATCTGTATACGGTTAAAACCGGGCTCGCCCCTTGCGTGACTGATCGAGACTGGAATATAATAGATTAAGGTTTGACCTCGAATCATATCGAACTGAGGTGCGAGGTTATATCGTCAAGCTCGAGACCCCGAGACAGATTAAAATCGAGATCACGCGAGATCGATGGAAATTTGCTAAGCGGAATAACAGAAGGACGAAATATCCGCGATCGGGCGTAGATCTCGGCGGAGATATCGTCACGTATTAAGGATAGGCCGATTAATTAGCCAATCATGAGATTTCTTACTTCATTTAGAACTGTATCAAGAGTAGGACTCCCCTACTATATAAATGAGGTCTGATCATTTGTAAAACACATCACATTTACGCAACATAAAGCAATATACTATTATTTCTAGCTTTCATTACCTTGTTACTCTGTTCATATATCAGTTTAAACATCTCTTGGTTCAAGGGTGATCGAATTCGAGGGCCAAGAATATATGATTCGTGTGTTTTGCATTTATTTCTTTTATCGTCAATTACAATATTAATACATTTTCTTAATTTGTGCCAAGTTAGATCACGTATCCTTAAAACTGCGTATATATACAATTGTTATCCGTTTTTAGGGTAAACAGTTTGGCGCCCACCGTGGGAATAAGGATAATAGTAATTTTCTGGTACTAACTTTCGTAACACACACACACACACACACTATTTTACACTTATTCTTGTGAGTATCTTGATTCCAGGATCAAAATGTCCAACTCTCAGGCAGCACTCGTACACGTAGGCAATGACTTCGGTCACCACGACGAAAATGACAACATAGCACCAGGGAACGATGTACCTCCAGTTGGCCTCAATGGAGTTCCGGCTGCAGACCCAATCGACGTCAGCTCGCATATAGCCATCAATGCAAATTTGGTTGTCGATCCCGAGAGTAGCATTCATAGGGATGTTCGATTAGTCGCCCAAAGCACACATGGAGTCGAAGAGGGCGGGATCAGCCTTTGGGTGATCTTCGAGATGTTGCAGGCTCTGCAAGCAGCGATAGCCCCGCTCCAAAATCAGAATCGTGAACCAAGTAGGATCGAGCCCGAGCCGTCCCAGAAAGTTGTTCACAGGGTCGAATCGGTGTCAAGGAAATTGAATGGGAATGAATTGGGGGCCGATCCCGCAATCATGAAGATGCTTGAGAAACTAACAAAACGAGTTGAGTCGGAGGAAAAGAAGATTGGGGCAAATGACAAGAAGGTGGAAACTTATAACTTTAGGGTCGATCAAATCTCGGGGGCACCACAAATATTGAAGGGTTTGGATTCCAAAAAGTTTGTGCAAAAGCCCTTCCCGCCAGTGCGGCTCCCAAACCGATCCCCTAGAAGTTTCACATGCCAGAGATTCCTAAGTACAATGGAACGACCGACCCAAATGAGCATGTCACCGCTTACACATGTGCAATTAAAGGGAATGATCTAGAGGACAACGAGATCGAATTCGTGCTACTAAAGAAATTCAGTGAGACCCTATCAAATGGAGCTATGATATGATACCACAAATTTACCACCTAACTCTATTGATTATTTTTCTATGCTTGCAGATTCTTTTGTAAAGGCACACGCCAGAGCCATCAAGGTCGAGACTAGGAAGTCGGACCTTTTCAAGGTAAGGTAGAAGGACAACGAGATGCTCAGAGAGTTTGTGTCTCGATTCCAAACGGAACGAATAGATCTACCACCGATCGCCGATGATTGGGCCATTCAAGCTTTCACCCAAGGACTCAATGTATGAAGCTCAGTGGCTTCGCAACAGTTGAAGCAGAATTTTATAGAATTCTTGTCTGTTACCTGGGTCGATGTACATAATCGGTATCAATCGAAGATTAGGGTCGAAGACGACCAGCTGGGGGCTCCTTCTCGGACCGTTTATCCTATCAGGCCCGTTGACAGAATCAAGAGGGACATTGATCGAGAACCAAGGTTGAACATGGATTGATACAAGACATATAATGAAGATTGTAGAAGCAACAAATCTGGGCGAAACCCTGTACGAAGTGAAAGGAGAAATGACCGAGTCTAGAGCTCTCGAGGGCTCATGAGCAAGAATGGCTTCGACAGGCATATTGGACCTAAAGAAGCACCACGATTGTCTGAATATAACTTCAATGTTGACACAGCCTCCATCGTATCGGCTATCAGACGCATCAAAGATAATAAATGGCCTCGACCTTTGCAGACTGATCCAACCCAAAGAAATCCCAACCAAATGTGCAAATATCATGGCACTCATGGCCACAAAATGGAAGATTGTCGACAGCTGAGAGAAAAAGTAACCTGGTTATTCAATGATGGGAACCTTCAGGAGTTTATGAGTGATCGAGCCAAGAATCATTTCAGAAGCAGAGATTCCAACAAACAAAATGAGGAAGAAGAACCTCAACACGTCATTCACATGATTGTCGGAGGGGTCGATGTTCCCCATGGGCCAGTGTTAAAATGCACCAAGGTGTCGAGCACAAGGGAGAAACGAACTCGGTATTACGTACCAGAAGGAACCTTGTCCTTCAACGATGAGGACGCAGAAGGAATTATGCAACCCCATAACGATGCGCTGGTAATATATGTACTGATGAATATGACTCGAGTTAAGTGTGTGTTAATTGATCCAGGTAGTTCGGCCAACATCATTCGATCAAGGGTCGTAGAACAGATCGGCCTACATGACCAAGTTGTGCCCGCATCCCGAGGCCATCCAGGAGACCAAGTTCCATGTGATTGAAGGGGATATGAGGTATAACGCCATGTTCGGGAGACCCTGGATTCACAACATGAGGGCAGTGCCCTTGACCCTTCACCATGTTTTAAAATTCCTGACACTAGAGGGAATCAAAAAAATTTACAGAGAGCAACCCGCCGCAAAGGAAATGTTTGCCGTTGACAAAGTGATTCCAATATCGACACTCTCATCGATAAAGGGGTCAAATTTGAAGGCAAAACAGGAAGTCAAATAGCAACCACATACGCCGTCCTCGACCCAACTAGAGAAGAAGGGGACTGACGAAGATGATGATTATGGGGTCCGTCTATTCTTCATAGTCCCCGATGACTCCGACGCTACCAAATCAACGGTCGAAGAGCTGGAGCAAGTCATACTAATCGAACATCTACCCGACCAAAAGGTATACCTAGGCAAGGGGTTAATTCCCGAGCTCAGGAAAAAACTTATTCAATTTCTTATAGTTAACATGGATTGTTTTGCTTGGTCCCATATCGACATGACAGGGATCCCACCAGAAATCACTATCCATAAACTAATATTGAACCCGAAGTTCCATCCGGTGATGAAGAAAAGAAGACCCCAGTCCGAGATCAAACATGCCTTTATCAAAGACGAGGTAACTAAGCTTCTTAAAATAGGGTCCATCCGGGAAGTAAAATACCCTGAATGGCTAGCAAACATAGTAGTAGTCTCTAAGAAAGGGAACAAACTAAGAATATGTGTAGACTTTAAGGATTTAAATAAAGCATGCCCCAAGGATTCTTTTCATTTGCCTAATATCGATCGTATGATCAATGCCACGGCCGACCACGAGATCCTCAGTTTTCTCGATGCCTATTCCGGATACAACCAAATACAAATGAACATGTATGATCAGGAAAAGACCTCGTTCATCACTAAATATGGTGCCTATTGCTATAACGTAATGCCATTTGGATTAAAAACTACTGGTGCCACTTACCAACGCCTAGTAAACCGGATGTTCAAAGAACAAATAGGGAAATCTATTTAAGTTTACATTGATAATATGTTAGTTAAGTCCTTGCGAGTAGAGGACCATTTGAAGCCTTTGTAGGAAACCTTCAGTATATTGAGGAAATACAATATGAAGCTGAATTCGAAAAAATGCGCGTTACGGGTCGGGTCAGGCAAATTTCTCGGATTCATGGCATCCAATTGAGGAATCGAGATCAACCCCGACAAGATCAAAGCTATCGAGAAAATAACAGTAGTAGACAACGTAAAGGCTGTGTAGAGGTTAACCGGGCGCAAAACCACCTTGGGGTGATTTATCTCGAGGTCCTCCGATAAGAGTCATCGATTTTTCTCGTTGCTGAAGAAGAAAAATAACTTCACATGGACTCCGGAATGCCAACAGGCCTTGGAAGATCTTAAATGATACTTATCGAGCCCACCACTGCTTCACACGCCGAAGGCAGACGAATAATTGTACTTATATTTGGCAGTATCGGAGATAGCGGTAAGTAGAGACCTAGTCCGAGAAAAACAAGGTATGCAATTTCCGATTTATTATGTTAGTCGGACCTTGTGTGAGGCCGAAACTAGATATCCCCATCTAGAAAGATTGGCGCTCGCTTTGATAAGCGCCTCTAGAAAACTAAAACCGTTGTTTCAATGTCACCCCATATGTATTGTAACAACTTATCTATTGCGAAATATTGTCACACCCCTTATTTTAAACCTTAACCCTCTTTAAAGGTATACAAGACAGTGATTTTAAAGCTCAAAAGGGGCTTTTCAACTTGAAAAGTGACAAAAGATTGTGTTTCAAAGGATTTTTCAGAGTCGCCACTTGACATTTGGTTTCAGTGCGGCAGGTCACCATTTTTTAAAAATAATTTTTTCTTTAAAACACATTTAGACTCTAAAACAAAAGTATGCGCCATAAATTCTTAGTAAGGGTGTTCATTTGACTCGAGGAGAATGTATTGGGTATTCTCCAAGTCCCATAACTAGTACGGTTGCATACTTGATCTAGTTGGATTTAATGAATACTCGAGTTAAGGTCAAAACACACAAAAGGGGGAAAATAAACACACGAGAGGTTCGAGTTTGTCCCCTACTTAAATAAAATAAAATAAAATAAAATAAAAATAATAAAATTCTATTCTATGCTTCTTTCCATTGTTTCGTCTTTGGCCTTCATTTACATGTACTACTGGGCATTCCTCAGAATAAAATATATACAAAATATGCGGGGCATTCTCCTGAGTATAAACTAAAGGGAGCAACCTCTCACCTCGAGAACAAAAAACAAACTAAGTAAACGTCCTAATATTGCCTACCCAGGTGTGGTCGGCCTAAACATGCTACTAGCAAATAATATAATAAATAAAGTAAATAAAGAGAACTGAATAAAAGAAAAATCCAGTTCATGCCCATGTTCTTTAGGCTGTTCATTTCATGTATTTCACCAAGCCTAATTCCTAAAGGACGTGAACAAATTAATCACTAATGGGCTTTGGTCTTTTCCCAATTCCCATGACCCAATATCATTCAAGACAGTCTAAACAAAGCATCAAGAACACAAAAAAAAAAAGAATATGAGAAGAACAAAGGAAAACGGTAGATCAAAGTATGATAAGAGCCTCTTAGAATGTTAAATCAGTCCCACCCCCGTACGTCGCCTCTCAATTCCTAAAAACTAGACAACTCAAACTTAGCCCGTAGCTATTAACCATACAGCCCCACTTAAGCACACAAAGATCCATCACACTTTTAATTCAATGCATCTCATAAATAGACACACCTTCTTTCGCTAATGCACTGCCATTAATAACTCAATTTTGAAATCATCCCCACATTATTATATTTCCTACCAATTAGCAAATTCACTTTTTCAATTAATTATCTAGGTGGGAGCATTCATATGACAGGCGACAAAGCTTAAAATACCAGCTTAATAATATATTACAGTATTGAATCCTTTTACAGGGAAAGTATAGCATGAATCTCTGATAAACATGGCATAAATACACAGCTTTCAAACATGGATTGAATGTCAACTAAAGCTCAAATATCTTTCAAGGTAAAAGGACTATAGCATCGCAGATAATTTCAAATCTTCATAAAGGAATAAGCCCAATTACATGCACTAAACACATGGCTTCGACAATTGGAATGCTTATGCTCAATAGCCACACACCAGATGCAAAGTCTAATGCAATTAAATACTAAATTAAATGGGCAACTTCATGCATTCGTCATTCTGTAATGAACATCAAAATGGTGATAGCCGGAAAGCATTAAGTGCCAATCTTAATTAACATGGAGACTAGGATGATAATTGAGATAATGAAGGTTGGAAAAATCCACAATAGTTAATTCATAGTCCAAAATATGACTTCTACGCTTCATAATAACAACAGGAGTGCAAATCAACCAAGAGTATTTTGGGACATAGTTAATGCCTTAACACCCAAAGAGAACTCAAACGAACTAATCTTAAGCAAGGAATCGCGATGGATTTCAGAAATTAAATAAATGACTTAACTCATCTTTGAGCAAAAATCTCAACAAATATTTCCAGTACTCTATTTTATGCTCAAACCTAAGGAAAAGTACCAAAATATTCATGAAGATTTATAAGAAAACGCATCGTTGAACTGAAATTCAGCTTAGCAACCTCATAGCTAGTCAAGCAAATTCCAACAAATACAAGACATGATTTCACTACTTCGAATAATCACAAAATCAAATCACACTTCAATTGAACACTTCAAAACCAAGCAGATCCGAGATTGTACGATATTTAAACACAAAATAAAATAGAACAGATTGTATACCAAAGAGAATTCATCCAGACTCATCATGAATCAGAATACAATAATCTGCTTCTATTAGCACTCGAACTTAACCATTTTTGAAATTCCAACCAATTCTAATTGCTTATCCTAGGCTCTCATCATACTTTGATCACCACAAAATAAGGCAAGAGAGATTAGAATCAGACCTGAAAATGAGATTTCAATTAATTTGCTATCTCAAAATGGATGTACATGAAAGTAGCAACGGATGCTGGAAAACACGTCAAACAAACTCCAGCAACACGAACTGAAACAGCAACTTCGAACCTCGACAACGACGAACTCAAACCAAATCTCAGTACCTCAAGCGAGATCCATTTTTTAAAACCAAAAATCAAAGAGAAGAGAAACTAAAATATCTTCTTTTGTTTTGATTTTTTGAAGTAAGAAAAACCTGAAGAAGCTTGCAATTTTTTTCTCTGAAATGACTAGGAAAATCCGAAGAAGAAGATCGAAAATCAAAAGCCAAAATCCTAGACCCTTTCCCTTTTTTTTGAAACCTTTTCTCTCTCCTTAAAATCCTCTCTCCCCCTCATAGTGTTGCCCCCACTCAAACTCTCTCTCCCAAAAATCCTCCCTTCTCCTCAAAGTGTTGTCCCCACTCCCTTTTTCTCTTCAAATCTCAATTATCTTTTTGTATTTTTCTATTCTTTTTATTTTGAGAGGAATAATATCTCTTAAACGTGTGGTTCCCCATAATCAAAATAAAATCAAAAACTTTCTTTTGCTATGTGCTTGTGTGCATTTGTGAGGCCAAGTTATTTGGGATAAGAATCCCAAAAATGAGATGCAATGTTCCACGTTTCCTTTTTTTTCATTTTTTTTCTTTTTGATTTTGTTTTTTTCCATTTTATGAAAAGTAAGATAAACTACATAACTAGACGAGAAATAAGTAGCTAAAATAAGGGAAAATATTTTTCTACATTTCATTTTTACAAGAAAATAAAGCAAAAAGATCAAAACTAGTAAACATAGCAAATTAGACGTAAAAGAAGTATTTAAGCACTAAAATGTATAAAATTTCAGGGAAGGTCAAAAATTACATGTCTACAGCTGCCCCTCTTTGGCTAGAAATACAAGTGTTTTTCGACAAAGAAAAGACAAGACAAGTTTTTGACCCGACCTTTATTTAAAAGAGAATAAAACTAAAAGAAAGGAGAATGTGGCCAAGCACTGGTATATGAGCTGCCTACATATCCTTCGCTATAAAGAAATCAGGTCACGCATAGTTCAGAAGTAGAAAAAATGGAGAAGGTTTCCGGGATTGAGAGTCGAGTGAAGGGCCGTCGAGGTTCCAGTTCGCGGTTCCTGCTATTACATCAAAAATAAAAAATCAAATAAAATAAAAATTACAAGAAAAACTACAAAATCTTATGTGTTATTTTGTCTTGAATCTTCTATAGTCTTGTTGTGAATCTCGAACTATTGACTCGCATTCTTGAGGCGAGCTTCTGCTACTTCTAACTTGAATTGAACCTATTCTTCAAGCGGGCTCCTGCTGTTGATTTGAATTTAACTCTGAAATGAATTCCCTCATTCTCCAGGTGGGCGGCTGCTACTGACTTGAAACTTAAAATGAATTCCCTCATTCTCCAGGTAGGCGCATACTACTGACTTGAAACTTGAAATAACTCTTAAATGAGTTCCCTCGTTCTCCAGGTGGGCGCTTGCTACTAATACTGAAACTTGAAATAAACTCTGAAATGAATTCCCTTGTTCTCCAGGTGGGTGCCTGCTACTGATTTGAAAATTGAAATAAATTCCCTCGTTCTCCAGGTGGGCGCCTGCTACTAACTTAAAACTGGAAACTTGAAACAACTTCCCTCATTCTCTAAGTGGGTGCCTGCAATCACAACAAAACAGACAAAACAAAGAAAATTTTCTGCGCCAGTTTTGTGATGACCCAAAAGGTCATCTTATATTTTCGAACTCGATTCTGCTCTCTTAAACCTTAAAAATCTCATTTTTACCCTCATCAATTTACGTGCACAGTTCGAGCGTGTTTCCGGAAAATATTCATGTTGAAAATTGATGAAAATAAGATTTTTTGCCTTAAACGTTGATTTTAGTTGACTTCAGTTAACATTTTTGGTAAATGGGCTCGGATCCGTATTTTGACGGTCACGGAGGGTCCGTATTGAATTATGGGACATGGGCGTATGTCCGGAATCGAATTCGGAGGTCCCTAGCTCGAGTTATGAATTTTTGATAAAAATTAAAACTCTAAAAATTTATTGTTTTTGAGAATTGATTGATGTTTGATATTGTTAGTATCGGGTTCGTATTTTAGTTCCGGATCCCGGTACAAGTTTATTATAGTATTTAAGACTTGTCTGTAAAGTTTGCTGAGAAACAGAGTTGATTGACGTGATTCGGACGTGCAGTTGAGAAGACAGGAATTTTAAAGTGTTCTTGAGAATTTCATTTGATTTGGTGCTAAATTCGTAGTTCTAGGTGTTATTTTTGCGATTTGATCGTGCGAGCAAGTTCGTATGATAGGCTACGGGATGTTTTAGACTTTGAAAAATCTGGTATTTTGCTGCAGCAGGTGTTCTGGCATGTCCCTCTTCGCGTTCGTGAAGGTACTCTTGCGAACGCGAAGAGTAAACTGGCCAGCTGAAATTTTCTTCTTCGCGAACGCGAAGGCTTTGTCGTGAATGCGAAGCGATGGGGGCGCTACCCTTCGCGAATGCGACCAGCTTCTCGCGAACGCGTAGTGTTAGGCATACCTAGGAGAGAGTCAGTGATCTTTCTTCGCGAACGTGAGCATGGTCTCGCGAACGCAAAGGCCAGGGAGGAGTAACCATCGCGAACGCGAGCTTGGTCTCGCGATAGCTTGGCAGACGATACTCTTCGCGAATGCGACAGTGGCCTCGCGAACGCGATGCACACTTTTGCCCAGCACTAAAAACATATTCAAAATGGGACTTAAGCCATAAAATCATTTTCTCAAAAACCAAACGGGCTAGAGGCAATTTTCAAGATATATATTCTTCTCCAAAGTGTTGGTAAGTGATTATAAACCATTTTCTTTCAATTACCCATTACATTTCAAGACTTTTCAACCTAAAATCTAGAGTTTACATGGTAGAATTTGGGGTTTGGGTAGAAACTAGGGATTTCAGAAATTTGGGGATTTAGACCTCAATTTGACGTCGGATTCCAAAACCAATTATATATCTGGGCTTGGGGGTGAATGGTTAAATGGATTTTGGTCCGAACCTCGGGTTTTGACCAAGCAGGCTCGGGGTTGATTTTTGACTTTTTGGAGGAAATTTAATTTATGCAATGTAATTGATTCCTTTGAATAGATACGAGTGGTTTGGAGGTGAATTCTAGAGAAAAAGTTGTGATTGAGAATTAAGTGGCCTTCGGAGCAAGGTAAGTGTTGTGTCTAACTTTGACTTGAGGGAATTAGGAACCTCAGATTAATTGCTATGTGAAATTCATGTGATCGGCGTATATGTGAGGTGACGAGTACTTATGTGCTGCCAATTTAACTGTTTTCCTTGTTTTCTCCCGTTTTTCTTATATTGTCTCTTTTCAATGCCTAATTACTACGTGTTTATACTGGTGTTGTTAAATTGATCATTCTTATCATGTTTACGGATTTTCTGGTGATAATCAAGTATTTATTTCAAAGTTGAGATTGATATTATGGAACCAAATGTTGAAGTAAGGATTGTGCTTGTTATTCTACCCCTTTGTTGTTATTTATGCATTGAATTATGGTAAGGGAGAGTGTTAATGCACGAAGGGTGATGTCGTGCCATATTGTGAGTGTTAATGCACGAAGGGTGATGCCGTGCCATATTGTGAGTGTAAAAGCACGAAGAGTGATGTCGTGTCATATTGTGAGTGTTAATGCACGAAGGGTGATGCCGTGCCATGATATGAGAGTTAATGCACGAAGGGTGATGTCTTGCCGTGCCGTTTTTATTGTTTTTATGGTGAGATTGAGAGTAAAAGTACGAAGGGTAATCCCGTGCATTTTTCCTTTATTATATTCGTTGTTTCTGTTGATTAATAGTATATTGGTTGTTCCAGTTATCATTCTGCTGTAGTTCCTTATATCGTATTTCCCCCAGCATGTTTTCCCCTCCCGATGCTTCATGTCTAGCTCTTCATTACTGTTATTTGTATATACACTATTAAATTGTACAGGTTTATTTCTAGGTGCCTTGCCTTAGCCTCGTCACTACTTCGTCGAAGTTAGGCTCGATACTTACCAGTACATGGGGTCAGTTGTACTGATACTGCACTCTGTATTTTCTGTATAGATTTTGGTACCGGCTCGGGTTGATTGAGATTTTGCTATTGGACCGCTATACGAAGACTCAAGGTAGATCTGTCGGCGTCCACAGACCTTGAAGTCCCCTTGCTATTCTGTTCTACTGTTTGTTTCATTCAGACAGTAGTATTTCTTTCAGACTATTACTTGTAGTAAATTCTAGAATGCTCGTGGATTGTGACTCCAGATCCGGGTGGTAGTAATTAATACAATATTTATATTATTATGTATTTATTATATTTCATCTTAGCTAATTATTGTTATTTACTGAATGGAAATAAGGATTTGGTTTAATGATTCTCTAACGTTGGCTTGTCTAGCAAGTGAAATGTTAGGCGCCATCACGGTCCCGATGGTGGAAATTCGGGGTCATGAAAAGTTGGTATCAGAGGACTAGGCTGCCTAGGTCTCACGATTCATGAGCAAGCTTAGTAGAGTCTGGAGATACGGAGGCGTTTGTTCTTATCTTCCAGAGGATATAAAGTTTAGGAACAAATTTTACTTTTATTCTTCTCTGTCGTGCGATTTTGTTTTCTCAATACTGATTGGAATCTTCTACTCTTATTCTCTCGTAGATGGCCAGAACACGTACCGCTTCCTTAGATTAGCAGTAGCTAGAGCCTCCAGTGGCAACTTCTACGTGGGGCAGAGGTCGAGGCCGAGGTTGTTCCAGAGGCCGAGGTAGGGGCAGGGCTCAGCCTAGATCCCAAGCAGCAGACTCAGATAGAGCTTGATGAGGAGGTTCCAACCCAGACTGTTCATGCCAGGCCAGCTCAGGTTCCGGAGGGGTTCATTGCCACCCCAGTACTTCATGACGCTTTTGTCCTTTTGGTGGGCCTTATGGAGAGTGTGGCCCAGACTGGTGCATTTCCTATGGCACCAGCCATTTCTCAGGATGGGGGAGGCGCCCAAACTCCCACTACTCCCGCTCTGAAGCAGATAGCTCCCCAGTATCAGGCTACAACAGCTCATCCAGCCGGAGTAGTTCAGTCGGTTGTTGCGCCGCAGACCGGTGATAGATTAGCTATGTATTCTAAGGCTTTGTGGAGATTGGACAGGTTTACCAAGCTCTTCCCAGATCACTTCAGTGGTGCTCCTTCAGAGGATCCCCAGGAGTATCTCGATAGCTGTCACGAGGTTCTACAGAATATGGATATAGTGGAGACCAATGGGGTCGATTTTGCTGTATTTCAGATGACTGGTTCCGCCAAGAAATGGTGGAGAGATTATTTGTTAACCAGACCAGCTGGGTCGCCTGCTCTTACTTGGGACCAGTTCTCTCAACTCTTCATAGAGAAGTTTCTGCCTATCGCATTGAGAGAGGAGCGTCGCCATCAGTTTGAGCATCTCCAACAGGGCAGTATGACTGTTACTCAGTATGAGACCCGTTTTATGGATTTGGCCCGTCATGCTATTCTTCTGCTTCCCATCGAGAGAGAGAGGGTGGGGAGGTTTATTGATGGACTTGCTCAGCCTATCAGATTGCAGATGGCTAAGGAGACTAGGAGTGAAATTTCTTTTCAGGTTGTTGCCAATGTCGCCAAACGAGTCGAGATGGTTCTTGCTCAGGGAGGTCAGGGGTCTGATAAGAGACCTCATCATTCTGGTGAGTTCAGCGGTGCCTCATCTAGAGGTAGGGGTACTTTTGGTAGATTCCATCCTCCCAGGCTATTTCATTCAGCACTCCAGGCATCCCACGGTGCCTCAGGTGGTCGTGGCCCTCAGATGCGTTATTCCTACCACCTAGCCTATAGTACACCACTAGCTCCTATTAGTACACCCTCACTCTAGAGTTATCATGGTGGTTACTTAGGTCGACATGGTCAGTTTCAGGGGCAGCAGTCATAACAGCCAAGGTTATGTTATACTTGTGGTGATTTGAGGCATATTGCTAGATTTTGCCCTCAGGCAACGGGCAGCTCACAGTATCAGAGTTCTCATGCTATGGTTCCGGCACCAGTTGTTGCACCACCTGCTCAGCCAGCCAGAGGCAGGGGTCAAACAGCTAGAGGTAAAGGCCATATTGTTAGAGGCGGAGGTCAGGCCGTTAGAGGTGGAGACTAGTCAGCTAGAGGTCGTCACAGGGACGTAGTTCAAGGTGGTGGGGCCCAACCCCGATGTTATGCTTTTCCAGCCAGGCCTGAGGGTGAGTCATCTGATGCTGTTATTACAGGTACTATTTTAGTTTGTAGTAAATATGCTTCAGTTCTATTTGGTCCAGGATCTACTTACTCCTATGTGTCATCCTATTTTGCTTCATATTTGGTTGTTCCCTGTGATTCTTTGAGTGCTCATGTGTATGTGTCCACACTAGTGGGGTATGCTATTATTATAGACCGTGTTTAGCGTTCGTGTGTGGTAACCATTGGGAGTCTTGAGACTCGTGTATATCTTCTACTTATCAATATGGTTGATTTTAATGTCATAATGGGTATGGATTGACTGTCACCTTATCATGCTATATTAGAATGTCATGCCAAGACGATGACCTTAGCCTTTCAGGGGTTTCCTAGATTAGAGTGGAGAGGGACTCTTGGCCATTCTACCAGCAGGGTTATCTCTTATGTGAAGGCTCGACATATGGTCGAGAAGGGGTGTCTAGCTTACTTGGCTTCTTTCCACGATTCTAGTGCGGAGGTTCCTTCCATGGAGTCAGTGCCGATTGTTTTTGAGTTTCCAAAGGCGTTTCCTGCAGACCTGCTATGGATGCCACCCGATAGGGATATAGATTTCTGCATTGATTTGGCTCCGGTCACTCAGCCTATTTCCATTCTGCCATACCGCATGGCCCTGCCAAAGTTGAAAGAATTGAAGGAACAGTTGCAAGATTTGCTTGATAAGGGCTTCATTAGACCTAGTGTCTCACCCTAGGGCGCACCTGTGTTGTTTATGAAGAAGAAAGATGGATTGATGAGGATGTGTATAAATTATCGACAGTTTAACAAAGTCACCATCAAGAACAAGTACCCATTGCCGAGGATTGAAGATTTATTTTATCAACTTCAGGGTGCATAGTTGTTTTCGAAGATTGATTTGAGATCTGGCTACCATCAGTTGAGGATTAGGGCATCTGATATCCCTAAGACAAGTTTTTGGACTAGGTATGGGCATTATGAGTTTCTAGTTATGTCATTTGGGGTGACAAATGCCCCAGCAACATTCATGGATTTGATGAATCGGGTGTTCAATCCCTACTTGGATTCCATAGTGATTGTGTTTATTGATGATATCTTGGTCTACTCCCATAGCCGAGAGGAGCACGAACAGCATCTTCGGATCATTCTTTAGACTCTGAGAGACAGCCAGTTATATGCTAAGTTCTCAAAATGCGAGTTTTGGTTGAGTTCAATTACTTTCTTGGGTCACGTTGTATCAGCGGAGGGTATTCAGGTGGATCCTAGGAAGATTGAGGTAGTTCATAACTAGCCTAGACCCACATCAACTACAGAGATCCATAGTTTCCTGGGTTTGGCGGGCTACTACCGTTGATTTGTGGAGGGGTTTTCATCCATAGCAGCTCCATAGACCAGGTTGACCCAGAAAGGTGCCCCGTTCAGGTGGTCAGACGAGTGTGTCTTGAGCTACCAGAAGCTCAAGATAGCTTTGACTTCGGCACCTGTATTGGTGTTACCTACAGGTTCAGGATCCTATACAGTATATTGTGATGCATCTTGTATTGGCCTGGGTGAGGTATTGATGCAGGGTGGCAAGGTTATTGCATATGCTTCACGGTAGCTGAAGGTTCACGAGAAGAATTACCATGTTCATGATCTAGAGCTGGCAGTCATTGTTCACGCACTGAAGATTTGGAGGCACTAGCTTTACGGCGTGCCATGTGAGGTATTCACGGATCATCGGAGCTTGCAGTATTTGTTCAAGCAGAAAGAACTCAATTTGAGGCAGAGGAGGTGGTTGGAGCTATTAAAAGACTATGATATCACCAGATTGTATCATCCCGAGAAGGCCAATGTGGTGGCCGATGCTTTGAGTAGAAAGTCAGCTAGTATGGGTATCCATGCTTATATTCCAGTTGGTGAGAGACCGCTTGCATTGGATGTTCAGGCCCTGGGCAACCAGTTTGTGAGGTTGGATGTTTCTGAGCCCAGTCGTGTTCTAGCTTGTACAGTTGCTCGGTCTTCTTTGTTTGAGCGCATCAGAGATCGGCAGGATGACGATCCTTATTTACTTGTCCTTAGAGACATAGTGCGGCACGGTGGTGCCAAGCATGTTACTGTTGGAGATGACAGAGTTTTGAGGATGCAGGGTTGTATTTGTGCGCCTAATGTGGATGGACTTCGTGTGTTGATTCTTGAGGAGGCCCACAGTTCCCGGTATTCTATTCATTCGGGCACCGCCAAGATGTATCAGGACTTGCGGCAGTATTATTGGTGGAGGAGGATGAAGAAATACATAGTTGCATATGTAGCTCGGTGTCTAAATTGCAAGAAAGTAAAGTATGAATATCAGAGCCCTGGTGGTTTGCTTTAGAAGATACAGATTCCTGAGTGGAAGTGGGAGCGTATCACTATGGATTTTGTTGTTGGACTACCAAAAAGTTCGATGCAATTTGGATCATTGTGTACAGGCTGACCAAGTCAGCGCACTTCATTCCTGTGGAACTTACCTATTCTTAGGAGCGGTTGGTAGAGATTTACATTCGTGAGATCGTCCGTCTTCACGGTGTGCTCGTGTCTATCATTTCTGATCGAGGTACGCAGTTCACCTCACACTTCTTGAGGGCAGTACAGCGTGAGTTGGGTACGCGGGTTGAGTTGAGCACAACATTTCATCCTCAAATAGACGGGCAGTCCGAGTGCACTATTCAGATCTTGGAGGATATGCTCCACGCATGTGTTATAGACTTCGGAGGATCATGGGATTAGTTCTTACCCCTTGTAGAGTTTGCCTACAACAACAACTACCAGTCGAGCATTCAGATGGCTCCCTATGAGGCATTATATGGTAGGTGGTGCCAGTCACCAGTTGGGTGGTTCGAGCCGGGGAGGCTCGGTTATTGGGCACAGAATTATTACAGGATGCCTTGGATAAGGTCAAGACTATTCAGGATCGACTTCGCACAGCTCAGTCCAGGCAGAAG
>AWOL01S0016472.1:3303-17784 GCA_000715115.1 Nicotiana otophora | reverse complement strand
CCATTTCCACATTGAAATTTCTATACTCTGAGCTAACCCACCGGGCCTTTGATGCTCGACCTTCACTTGTTAACAATTTGAACATTTTGCCACAAAGTCCGCCATACCCCTCTTCATGTCATTCCACCAGTAAACTTCCTTGAGATCATGATACATATTTGTAGAACCCGGGTGCACGGAATATCTAGAAGTATGAGCTTCTTCCATGATTCTTTCTCGAATACCATCTACGTTTGGAACATATAGTTGCCCTTGGTACCGTAATGTACCGTCAACCACGCCAAAAGAAAAGGCTATAGTCTTGTGTTTATGAATTCCCTCTTTCAGCTATACCAACACTGGATCATTGTATTGCTTCTCCTTGACCTCCGTCATAAGTGATGATTCCGCCCTATTCCACACAATCACTCCCCCTTCATTAGAGTCCGCAAAACCAACTCCTAAACTGGCCAACTGGTGAACCTCCCGAGCCAAGGGCCTTTGACATGCCTCCAAGTCAGCCAAACTACCCATAGACTTCCGACTAAGAGCATCCGCCACCACATTAGCTTTCCTCGGATGATATAAAATGTTGATGTCATAATCTTTGAGCAATTCAAGCCACCTTCTCTGCCTTAAGTTCAATTCCTTCTGTTTGAAGATGTATTGAAGACTCTTGTGGTCCGTGAATGCATCTATATGGACTCCATACAAATAATGACGCCAAATGTGTAATGCAAAAACCATTGCCGCAAGCTCTAAGTCATGAGTTGGATAGTTCTTTTCATGATTCTTAAGTTGCCTTGAAACATATGCAATAATATTACCATGTCGCATTAATACACACCCAATACTGATCCTTGAAGCATCGCAATACACCACAAACCCCTCGGTACCCTCTGGCAGGGTCAATACTGGCGCCGAAGTCAATCTGGATTTCAATTCCTCGAAGCTCCTTTCACAAGCATTGGACCATTGGAACTTAACCACCTTCTGCGTCAATTTAGTCAATGGAGAGGCAAGAGTGGAGAACCCCTCCACGATCCTCCCATAATACCCAGCCAAACCCAAGAAACTGCGTATCTCTGTTGGAGTAGTAGGTCTAGGCCAATGTTTCACCGCTACAATCATTTGAGGATAAACCTTAATCCCTTCTCCGGAGATGACATGACCCAGAAATGTAACCGATTCAAGCCAAAATTCACATTTCGGGTACTTTGCATACAATTGGTATTGCTGAAGAGCTTGCAGAACTGCCCTGAGGTGATCAGCGTGATCCTCTCGACTTTGTGAATACACAAGGATGTCATCAATGAATACTATCACAAAGGAGTCGAGGAACGACTTAAAGACTCGATTCATAAGATCCATGAAAGCCGCCGGGGCATTTGTTAGCCTGAAAGACATTACCAAAAATTCAAAGTGCCCATACCGAGTTCTGAAAGCTGTTTTCGAAATATCCTACTCCCTTACCTTCACTTGATAGTACCCGCACCGCAAATCAATGTTGGAGAAGAACTTAGCACCTTATAATTGATCAAAAAATCATCTATTCTAGGAAATGGGTATTTGTTTTTGATTGTGACTTTGTTGAGTTTCCGGTAATCAATACACATCCACAACGATCCATCTTTCTTCCTGACAAAGAGAACCAGTGCGCCCCAAGGCGACACACTCGGTCGGATGAAACCTTTCTCTAGCAAATCCCTTAGTTGTTCCTTTATCTCTTTTAATTCTACCGGCGTCATTCTATAAGGTGGAATGGATATAGGCTGCGTGCCCAGCATCACATCAATCCCAAAATCAATCTCTCTGTCTGGAGGAATTCCAGGGAGCTCATCTGGAAATACATCGGGGAATTCATTCACAATTGGTACAGATTCAAGGGTAGGCACCCCAGCAGTGGTGTTCGTATCTCCCAACAAATCGTAAATATACACCTTCCTAATNGGTAAATATACCCCTTCCTGATCATCTTTGTGGCCTTAAGGTAAGAAATAAACCTACCTTTTGGCATAATATTATTCCCCTCCCACTCAACAGCTGGCCCGTTAGGAAACTCAAGCCTCATGATTCTAGCTCGGCAATCGAGTTTGGCAAAACATGAATAAAGCCAATCCATTCCCATTATTACATGAAAATCAATCATCCCTCGTTCAATAAGATCGGCCATGGTATCCCGACCATGCACCGTGACAACACAATCTCTATAAACCCACGCGGCGATAATAAACTCGCCAATTGGTGTAGATACAGAGAACGGCTCATGAAGCTGTTCCGGTTCTACCCCGAAGCTCGTAGCAACATAAGGAGTAATATAGGACAAAAGAGATCCGGGATCAATAAGGGCATACACATCATGAGATTGAACGGTCAATATACCTATGACGATATCTAGGGAAGCCTCTACACACTGTCGACCACTCATAACATAGAATCGGCTGGGTCTTCCAAAACTCTGTGCACCACCCCTAGCTGCACCACGCCCTGCGGGTGCTGAAGAGCCTCGAGTTGGATGGTGTGCTAAAGATGTGGCAGTTGTAGGGCTGGATGACTGAGTTGTGCCCCTACCTGCACCCTGACGAGATGCACGACACTCCCTTTGAATATGGACTCTCATTTCGCATCTGTAATATACTGGCATGTCCAGGTAGCAGACTCCCGAATGTATCCTCCCACACTTAGGGCATGGGGCCCTCTGCTGCTGCTGGAATCTCCCTCCTGATCGGCCCTGATGGTGGGACCCCCTGCTACCCTGACCGGGCCTAAAGCGACTCCCCTGCTACTGACCATGCCCTGATGGCGTGGCACTAGCTGAAGACTGAGCATAAAACTGGGATGGCCTTGATGATCCTCCCCGAGAAGCTGATCTCCCACCTCCGAATGAGTCCCCAAGGTTGCCCGCTGATCGGGCCCTACTACAACTTTCTCGTTCCATCCTGAGCTTTAACTTTCGAGCCTCCGTAGCTTGGGCAAATGCCACCATCCTTCCATAGTTCATGTCAGAATTTAGAGCAGTTGTGGCAGCCTCATTAATAACCAAAGGGCTAAGGCCCTGCACAAATCGATGCACAAGTCGGCATCATATGAACAACATACTTCGACAGGAGCACAAACTCCATGTGATACTCCCACACATTACTACTGCCCTATTTAAGGGTCTCAAACTCCATAGCATGATCTGCCTTAGTCTCGGCAGGCAAGAAATGGTCTATGAAGGCATCCGCGAACTCACTCCATCTCGTCGAGGGCTCCCCTCCTCCCGGTAATCTTCCCACATTTCAAACCAGGAATATGCCACCCCTTTCAGACGATAAGAGGCCAACTCTACTCCCTCTACTTGAGTAGCACGCATAACTCGAAGAGTCTTATGCATCTCATCAATGAAATTCTGAGGGTCTGCCCCGGGGCCAGTACCTGTGAACACTGGAGGGTCTAATTGAAGGAACCTGTTTACCCTGGAACTAGAAGAATTCTCTTGCGAGCTAAATAAGGTGGGTGCAACATTTGACCTCTGGACCTGAGAAGCTACTAACTGAGTCAGCATCTGAATAGCTCCCCTAAGATCTCCATCAGAAATACCGGGACCAGGAGCTGGGGCTGTAGGTGGAACAGGTATATCGGCGGGAGGGATTGTGGCACCCTCCGCGGGTGTAAGAACTGGGGTAGTCCGTTTTGGAGTAGATGAATCAGGCAGTGTGATAGTAGGGGGATTATCCTCACCCGCATTATCAAGTAGGGGGTTAACAGCCACTCCTGGTGTGGCATTGGCTTCTTGGCCAATTCTCGCTCTCTTCTTAGGTGCCATTACTGAAAGTTAGAACAATGCACGAGTTAGGGGAAAACAACCTCATGTTACACTCTATCGCACGATATAGAACAATAATGAAGGGTATCATTCTTAAATGTCCAAGTAGCCCCCTAATTATAGATATGGTCGACAACACACTGATAAGAAGGGCTCTACTAGACACGACTCCGAGACATCCTAGGATTCTTTAAAACCTTAGGCTCTGATACCAAGGTTGTCATGCCCCAACCCCGGGGAGTGCAATTGGCGCTTAACCGAGTGAACCTGGTCGAGCAAGCCTAGCAAACCTTTTCTACTCGACTCATTCATGATCCAAAAAGTGAATGTGTCACCATTTGTAAAACAGGGGAGAGATCAGTTATATAAGTGTATAAACGTTGCTAGTTCATTTTTGTTTTTCATTTTATGCATTATGCCATAGTTAAATTTTCAAAATACAACTCGGTCCAACGACCACCCCAACATACATACATGACCCAAATAAACGTCTACAGAGCCTCTAAGGGTACAAAAGAGAAACATTACAATGTCGGTAACAAGGCCTCGGCTATACCTCAAAATATAAAAACTTATACGAAAGAAGGACTACATGACCTCTGGGAGCAATGGGGCTCACCAAAACTGCTATGAGGAGAGAAAGAGAGCACCACTATCTGCGATCGGCACTATCTGCGATGGAACCACCTATATCCATTCAAAGATGTAGCGCCCCCGGCAAAAGGGACGTTAGTACTGTCGAATAGTACTAGTATGTAAGGTAAACACTAATCTTAGTAGAATGAACAGTGAAAAAAAGAGAAGAAAGTCATAATAATCAATAAGTACTTCATAGAAATACAAAGAAAACACCAAGTAAGGATCACGTAGTTTCCAATTCAAGCTTTCCATCTTTTTAGTTTAATAATCTTTAGTGCCAAGCCACAACTCACAATGCCACCATGTTCTTACACGGAGTCCGGTCTTGGCTC
Organism: Nicotiana otophora; assembly: GCA_000715115.1. Classification (NCBI taxonomy): domain Eukaryota; kingdom Viridiplantae; phylum Streptophyta; class Magnoliopsida; order Solanales; family Solanaceae; genus Nicotiana; species Nicotiana otophora. Next base: position 13,026 of record AWOL01S0016472.1, on the reverse strand, counting down.
GACCGGCTAAGCCATCCCAAGTGAGACATATCCATATCCATAATTTAATTCAATGATTCCAATACAAATGCCATCATGTGTACAACATGGCGTCTGATCTCGGCCCGATCGGCTAAGCCATCTCACTTGAGACATAATCTCTTTCAACTGTCCACTCAATTCACATTTCTTTCCCATCTTCATTACATAGTACAAACAACCTCATTTATTAAGTAGTTCTTGGCACTTGGGCACATTTTACAATTCAAGCCTTTCCCTTTTTATTTGTTCAAATAACATCATCATTCATGTCGATAAGTACCATCACATAAGGCATTTCACACATAAGGGAAGGAGCTTGGAAAATCATAGTCATGTTCTCATATAGCATGATGGCATGGTAAACATCTAAAAGAATTAGGAAACATAAATCTCCCAACCCAACAAACTAAGGCAAACAATTCTAGTATGATCAAGTCGGAACTTACACCAAATATTCGGACACCAGGAGTTCGATTCTAGGAAGAAGAGAGTTAGCCATACATACCTCAATTGCTCTTCTTTAGACTCTACAATTATCCGGAACCCTTAGCAACCTCAATCTATTTTAGCAATATACAAATTGAACCCAAAATTAGGAAAACATTCATGGTTCTAGTTCCCTTTTCCACACTCTTTTTACCACACATGCATGCAAGATAAACAACCCTCATACCCATGGACCATCTTATTAATTACTCATTTTCAGTATAAGTTTCAAAACTTTAGGGCTAGGGTATAGATTCTTACCTTTAGGATAGAGGCCTAGATTGCTTTCCTTGATAATCTTCAAAGTTTCAAGCAAGAATTGAAGAATAATTGATGAGGGTTACTTTCTCACTCTAAGGCTCCCTCTCTCACTCTATAGTATCAGAAAATNTCTTTTTACCACACATGCATGCAAGATAAACAACCCTCATACCCATGGACCATCTTATTAATTACTCATTTTCAGTATAAGTTTCAAACATTTAGGGCTAGGGTATAGATTCTTACCTCTAGGATGGAGGCCTAGATTGCTTTCCTTGATAATCTTCAAAGTTTCAAGCAAGAATTGAAGAATAATTGATGAGGGTTACTTTCTCACTCTAAGGCTCCCTCTCACTCTATAGAATCATAAAATGAGCTCAAAATAGACTAAAAGGGGTGTTTTTACGGAATGGGGGTTGGGTTTTAAATTAAGAAAATGGGTGCCCCGACACAGGTCTGCGGTCACATATGCCACCGCATAACGGTTATGCGGTCCGCAAACTGACCGCACAAATGGCCCTCAGGGGCCTGAACTTACGGCTCAGGTATGTGACCAGTATGTGGTCCGCATACTCATTCTATGGTCGCATAATGCGCCACAGAACTCCCTCTGCAAAAACCCAAGAGGGATTATGCGATCGACATGCGGTCCGCATAGTGGTTATGCGGTCGCATAATCGACCGCAAAGATGACCTCAAATTGGCCAACGTACTGCTTCACTCTGCGGCCATTGTGTAGTCTGCAAAGTGATTATGCGGCCGCATAATGGGTCGCAGAAATGCGTTCTTCTGCAAAATATTGTCCTCTCAGTCTGTAGGGTACTATTAAATCCAAAAAGTCCGAACCGTAGCTTGCAAGCTTATAGTAGAAGAATTTCTACTATAATAACACAGGAATCTAACTTGGCACCACGAAACCCCGAGTTTTTGGTTAACATTTTTATGGGTCCTTACAATAATGTACCGCAGAACCTCCCTCCAAAAAATCTCAAAGATCGATATGCGACAAGAGCACGGCATGCGAAATGGTTATGCGGTCGCATAATGGGCCGCGAAAATTACATCGAGATGACCCAGAAAACTGCCCCACTCTACGACCATTCTGCGGTCTACAGAGTCGTTTTGCCGTTGCAGAATGGGCCGTAAAAATGCCTACTTCTGCCCAACATATTCCTTCAACTCCCCAGCACACAGTTCGATCCAAAAAGTCCAAACCGTGACTCGCAAGTACGCCATGAAGAATTTCTATTATTTTTAACCTCTATGCCTACCCCGTCATCACGGAACCCTAATTTTTAGGAGAATTTTCACTGGTCCTTACATTATGTCCAGGTCATAGATAAAGGATTGAATTGTTAGAAGATTGTATCTTGGATATTCCATAGCGCCCATGAAATGCTAAAGTAATAACTAATCCCATGAGCCGCAAATCGGAAGATAGCTTAAGTCTACATAATGGCTAATCAGAAGGAAGAGGAAACTAATGAGCTACATCAACTAAGTAAATCAGGATTTTGATTATTAGACCCAAAATATTATAGAAATAGTGGTTGAGAACATTGCAGAATCACTCTTAGTATCAGAGTTACAAGAGAGATAGTACAACAACTATATTCTATAACGACTCTACGATAAAACCAGTTAGATGAAAACCAACCTCATAAGATGTCAGCATGAAGCTCCCACCGGATTGTGTATGCGCCAGAGGTGCATGTATTATAATAGAGCTTCAAGTTGTGGATGTGAATTATACCTATGTGGAAGGGAGGTCACGAAATAGATAGAAGATGTAGTAAGATGTTAACGTAAGTAGGGGAAATGTGGACAGCGTACGAGATATTCAAATACAAAAGGTTGTGAATTGTCCATATCTCAGATAGATGGCTAGAAGAGCTGGGATTTAGTATCCAGGAATGATAGCAGCATCGTCAGTGGCATAGTTTCCAGCATATGGTTTCTATGTATCGAGAGGTCTACTTAAAAGAGTAAAGAAGATTTAGAGATGATGTGATGTCTCGCTTGATGTTACAGAATAACCTAAGGAAATCTATGGTACAAGCAAGTTGAAGGAAGGTTGCGAGTAGTATAAATAGATATGGATAGGTCACAAGCTAATATATGGTAGAGTGACAAGGTTTTAGGAAGACTTGAGTAAGGATAAAGAAAAGGTGAGTGATAAGGTGACGAGAATAGATAAGTCTTCGGAATTAAGCCCATGAAAATAAGAGAGTTGATGGTTTCTCTAAGTTATAGAAAGTTCAGTATAGCCTGAATGAACTCAAAGGAGTCTAAGACTAATAGCATTTAGAGGAGATGGAATGCTGCCTTGGTAGTATAATAAGGGTATAGTTGCGATAGATAAAGGATGACGTTTGGGCCTTCGGTTGAATAATAATTTGAAGAACAAAAAAGGGGGATTTCCTGAATTGTACATGATTAAAATACCCATGTAAGGTGAATCGCATTAGGTTCTATGAAATATGGTTATGGAAGTATGGTATCGCCCCTAGGTAGATCAAGAAAATCCCTTCAAATGTTCCTGGATGCAACGTGAGCCCTAGTGATTACGCAAGAGGTTTCAAGTTATCAGTGGTAGATTGTAGATCAATATTGAGGTGAATCAACAATGGTTGGATAAAAGTTAGAAAGTATGAGATAAGATTAGGCCGTCATTCTTAAGATGAACAGTAATGAGAAAGCATTAAAGGACTTAGATTTATACATATGGGATAAGCAACGAGAATAACCTAGAGTTTGGTATAATATGACCTATGTTACATCTCACGTTTTTGTACGTTAACGTTTCATCGTAAGTTAATCGACGTAAGCTCGGGGATGAGATTATCTTGAGGTTATATGTATTTATTCTATTTTATAACAAGCGATAAGTAAGTGCCGTGAAGGATAAAGGGTAAACAAACTAAAGAAAGTGAGTTTCATTGAAGGTTGTCGATTTGGGAGAAAATACGGTACGAGCCATAATACCAGTATTTATGGACTAGTGCTATACAAGGTACTGCATGACCACGATAGTAGGGTACGTAAAGTGTATTAAAAAGGAGTAGTATATTAAGTAATTTGAGATAATTCTTAATTATACGGGTAATTGGTTTATTATTGGTTAAAGGGAGATTAACTATTTAATTAAGGAATGGTTGGATAAGACAAACCTCCCCCCATGTGGCAGCACCCCCCATGCCCATGTATGACTCTTAAGTCATTAATATATGTTCCAAGATTAAGAGATGTGAGAATTTGGCAAGTCTTATAACGTGAATCACATTATGCATTTAATGAAAGAGATCCATTTTTAAGTCTTAGGAACATGAGTCATTAGTCACATATTCATATAAGGACAGAGAGCCTATTTAAGTATTAAGAACGTGAGTTCTTCATAAACGTGAATTCTTCAAAGGGCAGAACAATTCCATACCCAAATTAGATAACGTTGGTTGTTGATTCTATAAAGAGTAAATTGCAAATTCTAAGCGAATCGGTTCAGGTATGTTAAAGCTATCCCTTCTTTCTTTTGGGCATGATCTATACGACACAAACGAAACGAGCAAATGCATAATTTCCATAAATGACTATTCATAGAAATATTAAGGGTGTCTATATTCTTGATTCCCCGTGTGAATTATTATTATATCTTCTGTTTATGGGTGTCAGAAAAATACGTATTTGATAAAATTTAAGCGAAAGAAGAATTTTTTTTATGACATTCCGAGAAAATCTTATTAACATATTTCTTATGCATTTCATGCATTTATACATGTACATTGACCCATGACCAGATGGCGTTATATACGCGTATATTATATGTAAATGGGATAGGGGAAAAGGTTACGGCATTATATACGCACCACCACCTGATCAGCTGGTACATGTTAATGATTTCGCCCACACTGGCCGAGATGATATGATGAGATGCCCTTAGAGGCTTGATGATGTTATGTACACCTATACCCATACATGACATGACAATTGTACACACGTGCATGACATTATAAATGTTTCAGGATTTCCAAGTAATTTATGCTTAGAGGCGGAATTCTTTATTCCATGTTTCATCTATGTATTTTATGTACTAATTTTTATGCCTTACATACTCAGTACATTATTCGTACTGACATCCCTTTTTTCCTGGGGACGCTGTGTTTCATGCCTGCAGGTACATGTAGACAAGCAGACGGTCCTCCTTCTTAGGATCCTTGATCAGCGAGAGTTAGTGTGCTCCATTTGATCCGGAGCTATTTTGGATTTTGGTACGATAGGTTTGTTTACATATATTGGTATGACGGAGCCCAGTCTCATCTTTGTACAGTTGTATATTCTATTAGAGGTCTGTAGACAGTCATGTATAGTTGGGTAGTATGTGGCCTTGTCGGCTTTCTGTTTTTGACATGTAGTTGTCTATAGCAACCTTGCCGGCTCGCCCTATTTATTTCACACGTATATGTATATATGTCTTTTGGACAGGTTTTCCTGACGCATGTTATTCTCATAATTCAGCATATGTTATTCATGTTCATATATTAGTCACATGCTTAAGGGTCTTCGACAGGTAGGACTTGGGCACTCGTCGCGACCTATCGATTTGGGTCGTTACAAAAGTAGTATCAGAGTAGTTCTGTCCTAGGGTTGTGTACAGACCGTGTCTAGTAGACTCTTATTTATGGGTGTGTTGTGCACCACAATTATAGATAGGTGGCTACAAGACATATAGGATGTTATCCTCTCTTCTTATCTTAAATCGTGCGATATAAGAATTCATGTTCATAACGATATGTTACATTTGCAGTGATGCCTCCAAAGATTACAGCCGCCCAGAAGGGAAAGTCCGTGGCTGGCGAGACTACTACTCGAGTGCCATGAGTTACTAAGGCTCGGGGAAAGTCTCGTAGTGATATTCCATCTAAGACTTCACATAGCCCGTCCACTCCAGAAGAGCTCCGAGGGGCACCAACTCCAGCACCCGCCCCTGTTCATTCAGCCCCTTAGCCAGATGCATCGTGTCAGGAGATGAGAGATTCTATTCAACTGTTAACTCGATTAGTAGCCGCACAGGCTTGGTGTCAGGAAGTAGGTATTGGTCATGCAAATAGGTCCGTCAGTGTGAGGGTTCGTGATTTCATTAATTTTGACCCTCCGGTATTCATTGGGGCAGATCCAAATGATGACCCTCAGGTATTTATCGATAGAATATAGAGGACTTTGAGGGTAATTAAGGCCACTGCGACTGAGTCAGTTGAGCTAGCTTCCTATAGACTCCAAGACATTGCCGTTAATTGGTACGAGTCTTAGAAATTGTACAGAGGTAAGGATGCCCCTCCAATAGTATGGCAAGAGTTTACATAAGCCTTTGTTCGACATTATCTGCCACCAGAGCTTAGACGGGCTAGAGTTAATAGGTTCTTGACCCTTTGGCAGGGTAACATGAGTGTTTGAGAGTACAGTGTTCAGTTTGATTCGTTGTCTAGGTATGCTCCCACTATTGTATCTAAGATGGAGGATCGGGTTCACCGATTCATTATGGGGTTAGAGCTGCACTTTCTTAATGATTGTATGTCAGTCTCACTTCAGCTAGACATGGATATTCTCGTATTTAGTCATATGCTCGGGGTGTATAGGAGCGTAAGAAGAAGAAGAGGGCCCATCGTGAGCATGATAGGGCCCAGAATAACAGAGTGAGGTCTTCGGGTCCTTCTGGTGAGTTTCGAGGTGGTCAGAGACCACAATACCTGAGGTATCCAGCCCAGCCATCGGCACGCGCGCCCCCTCAATTTAGCGATAAAATATTTGATCGTTCCATATATTCAGGGCCTGGTCAAAATGCCAGGGCCTCAGGTTCTCAATATAGGGGTGAGTCAAGTCAGATGAGGCAGCCCTCGCCACAATGTGTTTAATGTGGTAAGCAGCATGTCGGGCAGTGCCATATGGGGTGGGGTGTCTTTTCTACTGGTGGTTATCCGGGCCACATTATGAGGGATTGTCCGACGAGAGGTAATGCAAGCATAGCTTAGCCAGCGGGATCTGTAGCTTGTTGATCATCATCAGTACGCCCCCCCAGGCAAGGTTCATAAACACCAATAAGTCATGGTAGAGGCAGAGGCGGTGCATCTAGCTCGAGCGGTCCTCAAAACCACATTTATGCATCAGCGGGACGACGGGATCAAGAATCATCACCATTGGTTAAGCCTTTTGAGGTGTCCACACCTGTTGGGGATCCAGTGATAGCCAGGCGGGTATATCGAGGTTGTATAGTAGTAGTTCATAGTTGATCTAGAGTAACAGACCTAATTGAGTTAGATATGGTAGAATTTGATGTTATAATGGATATGGATAGTTGGCTTCTTGTCATGCCAACGTTGATTGTAGATCAAAGATGGTCCGATTCCAATTTCCAGGGGAGCCTGCTTTGGATTGGCAAGGTAATACGGCATTGCCGAGAGGTATATTTATTTCCTATCTCAAGGTAAGGAAGATGATCATAAAGGGATATATGTATCACTTAGTTTGGGTTAAGGATGTGAAAGTAGAGTCACCAACCATTCAATCTATCCCTGTGGTTAATGCGTTTCCCGATGAGCTTTCGAGGCTTCTGCTAGAGCGAGAGATTGAGTTTGCTATTGACCTACTACCAGATACTGATCCAATATCTATTCATCCCTATAGAATGGCCCCCGCAGAGCTAAAAGAGTGAAGAAACAAATAAAGGACTTTCTTGAAAAAGGCTTTATCAGACCTAGTACATCACCGTGGGGAGCACCGGTATTATTTGTGAGGAATAAAGATGGTTCCTTACGAATGTGTATTGATTATAGACAGTTGAATAAGGTGACAATCAAGAATAAGTACCCACTCCTGATAATTGATGATTTATTTGATCAGTTGCAAGGTGCCAAGTGCTTCTCAAAGATAGAACTGAGGTCCAGGTACCATCAGGTAAGAGTTAAGGAGAAAGATATTCCGAAGACAGCATTCAGGAGCAGATACAGGCCCTTTGAGTTTCGTGTTATGTCGTTTGGTTTGACTAATGCCCCAGCAGCATTCATGCATTTGATGAACCGTATCTTCAGACCCTTTCTAGATCTGTTCGTAATTTTATTTATTGAGGATATATTGGTATATTCTTGTTCAGAGGCTGAGCATGCAGATCATTTGCGTACTGTGCTCAGAGTTCTACAAAAAGGGAAATTGTATGCAAAATTCTCTAAAAGTGAATTCCGGTTGAACTCTATAGCTTTCCTTAGGCATATCATTTTGGGTGAAGGAATCCGGGTTGATACACAAAAAATTGAGGCAATAAAGATTTGGCCTAGACCTACGACACCGACAGAGGTTTCTAGCTTTCTCGGTTTGGCAGGTTATTACAGGAGATTTGTAGATGTATTTTCTTCCCTTTCAGCATCTTTGACAAAGTTGACTTAGAAGGGAGCAAAGTTTCAATGGACTAATGCTTCCGAACGGAGTTTTCAGGCATTGAAGGACAGATTAACTTCAGCACCGGCTCTAACGCTCCCAGAAGGGACCGATGGTTATGTTATCTATTGTGATGCTTTGGGCGTTGGATTGGGTTATGTACTGATGTAGCGTGGTAAGGTTGTAGCTTATGATTCTTGACAACTATGAAAGCATGAGAAGAATTACCCGACCCATGATTTAGAGTTAGCCGCAGGAATTCATGCACTAAAGATATGGAGGCACTACTTGTATGGCATTCATGTTGATATCTATATGGATCATAAGAGCCTCCAGTATATCTTCAAGCAAAAGGAATTGAATTTACGCCAAAGGAGATGGTTGGAGCTACTTAAAGATTATGACGTTGATATTTTATACCATATGGGAAAGGCAAATATGGTAGGCGATGCCCTCAGCCGTAGATCTATGGGTAGCCGATCATACTTACAGCCAGAAAAGAGGGGAATAGCCCATGTGATTCATCAGCTAGCTAGTCTTGGATTTCAGTTGCTAGACTCAGGTGATATTGGAATTACTATTCAGGATACGACAACATCCTCTTTAGTAACTGAAGTAAAGGAATGCCAGTACGAGTATCCTGTGTTAGTTTATTATAGGGATACCACCCCTCAGAAGGAGAAGACACCATTTGAAATTACAGAAGATGGGGTCCTCCGATATCGAGGACGATTATATGTCCCTAATGTTGCAGGGATGCGTCGGCAGGTTATGGGAGAAACTCACTATTCTCGTTATTCTATACATACAAGAGCAACAAAGATCTATCATGATATCAGGGAAGTATATTGGTGGGACGGAATGAAAAAGGATATAGTGGATTTTGTTGCTCAGTGTCCTAACTGTCAGCAGGTTAAGATTGAACATCAAAAACCCGGTGGATTATTGTAGGCTATGGAGATTCCGACTTGGAAATGGGAAGTAATCAATATGGATTTCATTGTAGGCTTACCTCGTACCCATCGTAAGTTCGATTCTATATGGGCGATTGTTGATAAGCTTACAAAATCAGCCCGTTTTCTGCCCGTTAGGACTACATATTCTACAGAGGATTATGCAAAGCTTTATATTAAGGAGATAGTAAGAGTACATGGTGTCCCTGTATCTATTATCTCGGATAGAGGAGCTCAATTTACAGCTAACTTTTGGAGGTCCGTCCAAAAAGGATTGGGGGACTAAGGTAAGTCCTAGTATAGCATTTCATCCCCAGATAGACGGACAGGCTGAGCGTACTATTCAGACACTTGAGGATATGTTACGGGCTTGTGTGTTAGACTTCAAGGGTATCTGGGATGATCATCTGCCATGTATTGAGTTTGCATAAAATAATAGCTACCATTCCAGTATTCAGATGGCTCCATATGAAGCTCTTTACGGGCGGAAGTATAGGGCGCCTATAGGGTGGTTCGATGTTGGGGAAACTACATTAGTAGGACCAGAATTGGTACATCAGGCAATCGAGAAAATTAAGCT
>AWOL01S0016471.1:94302-142437 GCA_000715115.1 Nicotiana otophora | reverse complement strand
TTTGGCTTAATGGATCTTCTGTATCAGTTTTCTTTCCAATTGCTACTGTTTAGAACAGAGATCATCTCACACGATTCTAGGATTTAATATTAGAAAAATGTATTCAGGTGCTATTATATATTTAGTACTCTTGTAAAGACATATACAATGATGTTTTCTTTAGTCAAAGATTGAAGTTTGTATCTTAGCCCCTTGTCCTACTTGTTATGGTTCATTAGTTTTAGTATGATAATTAGCTCAATACTCTCATCTGCTGGTGTTTCTTATCCTTTTTATTTGTGTCATTCAATTTATATTGTGTCTTCGAGTCGAGCCAGTATCTTGGGCTGAATCTCATGCCATCTGTTTGAATGTTTGTAGATTATGTTTTGATTTGTTCGTATTATTGTTATATGCGAGTTGGTTCTGAGTGTTACTTTGATATTAAAATCTGCCCAAAAGCATAGTAAGCATGCCTATAAGGATGACTACATCTTTCTGTTAAGATGAATTAAACTTTGAGTGTTATTACCATGTTTGGATTCTCTGTCGAGTGTGGTTCGTATTTTGGCTGGAAGTTTTATATTAATAGATTAGATATCATGTTTATAAGATCTTTAGTTGGGCTGTGGCGAAAATATTTGGTGAAATATTATACACAGCGAGCAGCGAGGTAACGTAAGGNTGGCTGGAAGTTTTATACTAATAGATTAGATATCATGCTTATAGGATCTTTAGTTGGGCTGTGGCGAAAATATTTGGTGAAATAGTATACACAGCGAGCAGCGAGGCAACGTAAGGTTAAATAGGGTGCATAAATGAAGTGTATAAGAGAAAACATTCCATATTTTAGCCATTTAATTAGAGGTCTTGTTCTTTATAATGGTACTGAAGAGTACTGAAATTAATACTACAAAAAGGAACAAAAGGTAAATTACCTTGACTGAAGGCGATGGTGCCCTGACAACAACTATCCGAATAATCAAAGTAAACTGTAGTTGGTTCTATGTGAGCGAATCACAATATAATATTAACATGAAATAGTGCAAGCTATAGTTTTAAGTCTGATAAATCTTTTAGGGGTAGTTTAGTAGGATGCATTCGGTAAAATAATGCATGCATTAGCTTTGTGTATTGGTAATATTTTGTTTGGTACACTTTTTGAACCTATGCATTAGTTATACACCCTATTTGGTATTATCCTATGCATAACTAATGCATAAGAAACCATGGTATTAACAATGCAATGGGTTTTAATGCATGCATTAACTTAGTTAAAGACAAAAATGTCCTTCAAATTTTATACTTGATTAAAATTGCTATCATATAATGCAAGTTTGAAATAATCCAAGAAAGTGAAAAATAAAATTATATTCCTAGTAAATAAATAAATATTTAGCATATTTTCTATTTTATAAATAAATATTAAGTTCTATACTACAATATAGGTAAACAAATTAAATAATTTGTTTAAACCCTTTTCATATACAAACATTCCTCAACATATGTTTCTTTAAAAAAGATGTGGTGTGGACTGGTTATGAGGGTATTTTTGTAAACAAACAATTCTTTTAGAAATTGTGCAATGCTTTAATATATCAAACCAAACAAGGGATAAGAAATATGTCAACATAACTAATACCAGCATAACTAATACCACCATTACTAATACACCTTATTCAGCATTATTCTTATACACTCTACCAAACGACCCCTTAATGTAATAAACTGTGAATTCTTGGAAACCTAAACTTTTGGCAGCTTGATAGATAGACAGAATGATCCTATAACAATAAGAAATAGTGAACAGCAAAATTATTTAAAACAAGAAAAGGCCAAAACAGAACATTGTATCTGCTTTTCCAACCATGCACAAGAGAAGGCAGATGCTCACAGAAAATCTGGTGCAATTCCTTAACAGTAGAGTGAAGCATTTAGGTCACTAAGTCAGAAGTCAGAGAAGCCTTAGAACAATGTACCCGTTTTTCCAACTTAGCAGTAAAGTGATCAGTTTCATTTCAAATTTACACTAACAAATAGTTGTTCTATTGAAACAGTGAAGGACACTATGAGCAATTTAAAAGCATTTTTGGTAAATTGTGTGCGCGGAAGAAGTGGGAATAGTTTAAGCCTAATGGATCAACTCTCGTGCAAACTCTGCTAAGACTTTTATAACCAAAGTGTAATGGCTATTCAGGCAATTTGTGTATCATCTCCACTACCCTCACTACTATCTTTAAGTTATTACCTAAAGCGCACTAGTTGATTCTAGATCTTGTCATAATTATTCTACCCGTCCCATTCCTATAGCCCATGAGACACTGAACACTATCTAAAGGGAGGTTCTAGACTCAAAAATAAAAGCTTTATTTTTGTTCTTGATTAGCTTAGCAACACATAAGAAAAGCATAAAAGAACTTTAGCACATAATTAATACAAAGAAGGGCTCATGTTGCCTCCAGATTGACTTATTAAGCTTGGACAATGATTAAAATGCATGTTGTATGCGGTCGAAATCGGGCATACCTGATTTCGTTGGCAGGGGAGTTGCCTCGAGGGTAACCTCATAATAGATCGGGCTCGAGCTTGAAGATAGAATATCACGCCTGAGAGATCGAAGTGTTCATTGAGATCGAGCCCGGCAACAATCGAAATCAAACATGACTGACTTCGAGTAAGGCAATAACGGAATGGCGAGATATCAGTAACCGGTCGAAGATCCCGGTGGAAATCCCAGAACAGATCAAATCAAAGCGATTATTAGTGCCAAATCATGGAATCTACTTCTGTTATTAGAGTTGTACCTTATTTAAGATTCATCTATTATATAAAGATGGATCCCATTCACTTGTAAGAGAAGAGCAATGATTATTCACGAATAAGAATATACATATACGCTGCTTTCTTTGTTTTACTTACTGTTCATCGCTGTTTGTTTCATCATCCACTGTTCTTATTAACTAACCCCGAGACTATCTCGAATCGAGGTGGAGGTATTATTTGCGCACTGGTATGATTTATTTTATTGTCCAATTTATCTATTTAATTCGTTTTTTATCAATTGGTGCTAGTTCAAATCATATATCCTTAAAACCACAATATAAAATTAATTGTTACTCAATTTTTAGGGTAAATAGTTTGGCGCCCACTGTGGGGCTAAGGATAATAGTGATTGTTCAGTACTGATTCTGGTAAAACACACTATTTTACGCTTGTTCTTGTCAAGTATCTTTGCTTTCAGGTTAAAACATGTCAAACTCACAAAACGCATCCACACATTGTGACAATGGCCTTAGATTCCACGATGCAAACGAGATACTTCAGGCTCAGCAACGAAGGAGTCAGTCTCCAAGTGATATTCGAGATGCTTCAGGCTCAGCAAGCCACTATTGCTCAGTTACAAAATCAACATAGAGCTCCGAAGAGGGTCGAGCCGGAAACTACCCGTCGTACCGAGCCAGTACTCGAAAGGTTGAATGGTAACGAATCGGGAACTGATCCTGCGGTAATGAAAATGCTCGAGGAGCTCACCAAAAGAATTGAATCAGAGGAGAAAAGAATCAAAGCCAACCATAAAAAAGTGGAGACATACAACTCTCGAGTTGATCAGATACAGGGGGCACCGCCAATCTTGAAAGGGATGGATTCGAAGAAGTTTGTACAAAAGCCGTTTCCTCCAAGTGCGGCTCTGAAGCCTATTCCAAATAAGTTTTGTATGCCAGACATACCTAAATATAATGGGACTACCGATCCCAACGAGCATGTTACTTCATATACATGCACCATCAAGGGTAACGATTTAGAAGATGATGAAATCGAATCTGTGTTGTTGAAAATATTCGGAGAGACCCTTTTGAAGGGACCAATGATTTGGTATCACAACCTGCCACCAAATTCCATCGAATCATTTGTCTTGTTAGCAGATTCTTTTGTAAAGGCACACACCAGGGCCATAAAGGTCGCAACAAGAAAATCGGACCTTTTCAAGGTAAGACAAAGGGATAATGAAATGCTGAGGGAGTTTGTGTCCCGATATCAAATAGAACGCATGGAGTTGCCACCGGTCACAGATGATTGGTCCGTTCAAGCTTTCACCCAAGGGTTGAACGAGTCGAGTTCAATAGCATCACGTCAGATGAGACAAAATTTGATCGAGTGTCCAGCTATAACTTGGGCAGATATGCATAATCGATATCAATCGAAGATCAGGGTCGAGGACGACCAATTAGGAGCCCCTTCCGGTGCAGTACATCCAAACAGATCGGTCGTTAAAAATCAGAGGGACATCGAAAGGGAGCCAAGGTCGAACAGAGACCGATATCAACCATATACCGCATATCGAAAGAATAATGGTTCAGGACGCAATTCCGCCCGGAATGATAGAAAAAGTGATCGAGGACAGAATTCTCAGGGACTTATGAGCAAAAGTGGTTTTGACAAGTATGTCGATCCCATAGCGGCACCTCGGTTATCAAAATATAACTTTAGCGTCGATGCATAGGGCATTGTATCAGCAATCGGAAGGATCATAGATACTCGATGGCCCAAACCCATACAAACCGATCTTTCCCAAAGAAACCCAAATTTGATGTGCAAGTATCATGGCACACATGGTCACAAGACCGAGGATTGCAGGCAATTAAGGGAGGAGGTATCCCGTCTATTCAATGAGGGCCACCTTCGAGAGTTCCTCAGCGATTGAGCCAAGAATCATTTCAGAGAAAGGGACGCCAACAGGAAAAATGCACATAAGGAACACCAATATGTCATTCATATGATCGTCGGTGGGGTCGATNGACACGCGAGACTCAAAATCTCGTGCTAAATAGCGTGGAGGTTCGAGTCCTCTTCAAGGCATAATATTGAGAATGCTCATTGAATGAGCATTCTCAATAAGAGAGCTCGGATCGAATCGGTATATCAATACCGATTCGATCCGAGCTCTTGGAATTGGAATAAATTCGGCAGCGGATCGCGAAATCTTGGTGATCTTCTCTATCTAATGAATGGGGAGTCCGCTTTAAAATCGTCCGCCCTGCACCCACCCCCCGAGTATATGCTTCAACAGGAATCACACAAGGGTAGATTAGAAACCTCTGGTAAAATGCCCGCCCGTAACCCAGCAGATAAAGTACATTACATAGTCCAGGGATTGGCGACTTACCCATTCAGTGACTTTGGCACTGGACGTTCCCAAAATGGGGACTATCGGGTAAATTCAATATAATAGACGCCTGTTGGCATTCCAGCCTTCCTTCTCCTTTCAGGGCCTATCCGAAAGAGAATCCAGTACTTCTTGGTCGTGAATATCTGAACTGGTTGTTTGCTGGTCAAGAATTCTTGTTTAGGCAGTTCATACCATCCATACATAGTGTTTTGATCTAAGATTTCAATTCTTCCGTGTTTCAGCAGTAACATATTCTTCCATGGAGCTAAGGTCCAAAATATGGAAGAAACAAGTGTTTCCACGACTCTACCACCCAGTCAATTCTGTTCCACTTAATCCCTCTTTCATGGCCACATATCTTTCCGGCTAAGGAATGGGAAATCTTTCTCCTGTTACATGAATCCAATTTTCATTTCATCCGGGAAAAGCCATCTTTTTCTCAACAATGTCTTTGTCATTTGATCCAATAGCGTTCCGTTAGATAGGAACAGATTTGATAAATACTGATAACTCTCGGATAGAGTATTAGAACGGAAAGATCCATTAGATAATGAACTGTTGGTTCTAAGCCATCTCTGACGATTAATCAACAATTCGAAGTGCTTTTCTTGCGTATTCTTGATAAACCAGCGTTTATATATAGATGTAATAGATGTAGGAGGATCTGTTTGGGAAGTAAGAAGCCCCTTTGACATCTCTTCATCTGCAAATAATTCTCGATGTGAAAACACAGAGCCAGGGGGCTGATCTTTGAATAGGAAAAAGAGTGGATCTGCAGGGTCCCAAATGAATTGGCTTATTCGAAAAAGGCCTTGTTCTTTGGAAGATCTATCTCGTGTCTGGTACTGCATGGTTCCACTCTGCAAGAACTCCGAATCATTCTCTTGAAGCTCATCCTCTTCATCATAAATGATCCGCTTGCCCCGAAATGACCTGGACCAATAGGGAAATCCCAATTCATTGGGCCTTTCGATACAATCAAATAGAAAGCCCCAAGGGCGCCATATTCTAGGAGCCCAAACTATGTGATTGAATAAATCCTCCTGCGGGTCAAGGGCTCCTTCTCCCTCCCCTTCTTCAAACTCCGATTCATATTTTTCATAGAGAAATCTCTGATCAAGGATAGAACAAGAGCCGTTTTGCATCATATCTAAGGGATTCCTCGGTTCGGGCCGAAGAAGCAATGTCACTCGATCATTATCAAACTGACTGCAATCTTTTTCTGTCCGTGAAGATCCCACCAGAGCGCCTTCTACTTCTAATAGGCCATGAACTAGATCAGAATCATTCTCAACGAGTCCATAAGAAGTGATCCCATTTTTTTCATCGGGTCCGGATAAAGACCAAAGATCTTGAGCGACCGATCCGGCAGAACAACTCAAAAGATAAAGAAGTATCGTTAGTCTCTTCATGCTCGTTCCAAGCTCGAAGTACCATTTGTACAAATAAGAATCCCCTTCGTTACATGATTTCTTCTTCATATAGATAGATATAGGATCTATGGGGCAATTACTTAGAAGTACATTTTGTGCTACAGCCCTTCCTATCTGATAGAAAAGGATCCCATGATCCTGAACCGATCTTACCTGGGATCGCAAATCCCAAGTTTGTCTATGAAGAGCGGATCTAATTGTATTAGTGTCTATAATTGATTTCTTCTGTGTAATACTAATCGATAGGACCTCATTGGTAAGTGCTACAAGATCTCGTGCATTGGAACCCATGGTTATGGACCCTCAGCCCCATAACGACGCTCTGGTAATTTCCATCTTATTGAATAAAGTTCAAGTTAAGCTTGTTTTAGTGGATATAGGTAGCTTAGTGAATATCATCCGATCAAGGGTCGTGGAGCAGCTCGGCCTATAAAATCAAATCGTAACTGCATCGCATGTCTTAAACGGCTTCAATATGGCAAGTGAAACAACTAAATGGGAGATTATTCTACCGGTGAACGTGTCTGGAACCATTCAAGATACCAAGTTCCACGTAATTGAGGGTGACATGAGGTACAATGCCCTGCTCGGAAGGCCTTGGATCCACAATATGAGGGCGATCCCTTCGACTCTCCACTAAATGATGAAATTCCTGACGTCGGACGGTGTAAAAACTGTATATGGGGAGCAACATGCTGCAAAGGAAATATTTGTGGTCGATGAGGTAACACCGATATCAACACTATCGACCTCGGACAAATCAAGCATCAAAGGTAAACAGGAAGTCAAATAGCAATCACAGCCACCAGCCTCGACCGAATCGGGAAAGCATGAGAGAGAAGAAGAAGAGAAGGATTTTTTGACCCCTCGGAATTTTATTGTTCCCGATGATTCTGACGCCACTAAATCAATGGCCAAAGAGCTGGAACATGTTATATTGATCGAGTACCTGCCAGAGCGAAAGGTATACCTGGGAACGGGATTAACCCCCAAACTCAGGAAAAAGCTTATTCAATTTCTTATTGATAACATATATTGTTTTGCTTGGTCCCATTTAGACATGACAGGGATCCCACCAAAAATAACAACTCATCGGCTAAGCTTGGACCCTAGGTTCAAATCGGTGAAGCAAAAGAGAAGACCCCAGTCCGAGGTAAAGCACGCATTCATAAAGGACGAGGTAACTAAACTTCTCAAAATAGGGTCCATTCGGGAGGTAAAATATCCCGAATGGTTAGCCAATGTAGTTTTATCCCTAAAAAGAGGAACAAACTTAGAATGTGTGTATATTATAAGGATTTAAACAAGGCATGTCCCAACGATTCTTTTCCACTGCCTAACATCGATCGCATGATCGATGCCACAGTCGGTCATGAGATCCTTACTTTTCTCGATGCCTATTCTGGGTACAATCAAATCCAAATGAACACGGAGGACCGACAAAAGACTTCATTTATCACCAAGTACGGAACATACTGTTATAATGTAATGCCCTACGGGCTAAAAAAAGCAGGAGCTACTTACCAATGCCTAGTAAATAAAATGTTCGAAGAACTAATAGGTAAATCAATGGAAATTTATATTGATGACATGCTAGTTAAGTCCCTGCGTGCAGAGGACCATTTGGCTCATTTGCAGGAAACGTTCGAGATTTTAAGGAAATACAACATAAAGCTCAACCCCGAGAAAAGTGCTTTCGGGGTCGGTTCGGGCAAGTTCATTGGCTTCATGGTGTAGAATCAGGGGATCGAGATCAACCCCAATAAAATCAAGGCCATCGAAGACATCACCATCGTGGACAGTGTAAAAGCCATGCATAGGCTAACTGGATGGATAGCTGCCTTAGGCCGATTCATTTCGAGGTCGTCCGATCGAAGCCGCAGATTTTTCTCTCGACTCAAAAAGAAGAACGATTGTGCCTGGACCTCGGAATGCCAACAGACATTAGAGGAATTGAAGCGATACCTATCGAGCCCACCACAGCTTCACACTCTAAATGCAGATGAGAAACTTTACTTATACTTGGCAGTATCGAAAATCGAGGTAAGTGGTGTCCTAGTTCGAGAAGAGCAAGGTATGAAATTTCCCGTTTATTATGTAAGTCGAACCTTAGGAGAATCAGAAACTAGATATCAACACTTGGAGACATTGGCACTTGCACTGATAAGCGCCTCTAGAAAGTTAAGACCATACTTTTAGTATCACCCTATATGCGTATTAACCACTTACCCACTTCATAATATTTTGCACAAGCCCGAACTATCGGGATGATTGGCCAAATGGGCCGTCGAACTCAGTGGGTACGATATCGAATATCAACCCCGAATGGACATCAAGTCTCAAATTTTAGCAGACTTCGTGGCTGATATCATGCCAACCCTCGTACCCGAAGTTGAAAAGGAACTCTTGTTAAAATCGGGTACATCATCAGGGGTATGGACCCTCTTCACAGATAGTGCTTCGAATGTGAAGGGGTCCGGGCTAGACATCATTTTGAAGCCAAGTATGACTCTTTACTGGTGGTGAACCAAGTAAACAAAACCTTCGAAGTTCGAGAGGATAAAATGCAAAGGTATTTGGACAAACTGTAGGGTACTTTGCACCGTTTCAAGGAATGGACTTTGCAGCATGTACCTCAAGAACAAAACAGTGAGGCCGATGCACTTGCAAATTTGGGGTCATCGGTCGAGGAAAATGAGATCAGCTCGGGGACTATCGTTCAACTCTCGAGATCCATGATCGAGGAAGGTCATGCCGAGATAAACTCTACAAGCTTAACTCTACAAGCTTAACCTGGGATTGGAGGAATAAATATATTGAATACTTGAAGAACGGAAAGCTCCCATCGGACCCTAAAGAGTCGAGGGCCCTACTAACGAAAGCTGCTCTATTCACATTGTCTGGAGATGGAACATTATACAAAAGGACATTCGATGGACCATTAGCAGTATGCTTAGGCCAGGAGACACTGATTATGTTTTACGAGAGGTCCACGAAGGCACTTGTGGGAACCACTCCAGCGCCGAATCACTGATTCACAAAATCATTAGAGAAAGATACTACTCGGATAGCATGAAAAAGACACTAAGGAGTTTGTTCGAAAATGTGATAAATGTCACAGGTTTGCACCGATGATCCATCAGCCCGGAGAACAACTTCATTTAGTCCTATCCCTATGGCCATTCATGAAATAGGGGATGGATATCGTCGGTCCTCTGCCATCGGCCCCAGGTAAAGCTAAGTTCATTTTATTTATGACTGACTATTTCTCTAAATAGGTTGAAGCACAGACGTTCGAGAAAGTGAGAGAGAAAGAGGTTATAGACTTCATCTGGGATCATATCGTATGTCGATTTGGGATACCCGCAGAAATAGTGTGTGCCAATGGAAAATAATTTATCGGTAGCAAAGTGATGAAATTCCTCGAAGACCACAAAATAAAAAGAATACTATCAACACTGTATCACCCTAGTGGGAACGGACAGGCCGAATCGATGAACAAGACTATAATTCAAAACCTAAAGAAAAGGTTGAACGACGCTAAGGGGAAATGGAGAAAAATTCTACCCGAAGTCTTTTGGGCATATCGAACAACATCAAAGTCCAGTACGGAGGCAACCTCGTTCTCCTTAGTGTATGGATCTGAAGCCTTGATTCCAATCGAAGTCGGGGAATCCAGTTCCAGGTTTTGACATAAAATAGAAGAGTCAAATCACGAGGCTCTGAATACTAGCCTCGAATTTTTGGATGACAAATGAGAAGTCGCACTCGTTCGAATGGCTGCACAAAAGAAACGAATCGAAAGATACTACAATAGGAGAACCAACCTTCGCCACTTCACAGTCGGGGACTAAGTCCTAAGGAAAGGCAACATCAACACTCAAGATCTTAATGAAGGGAAGCTCGACCCAAATTGGGAGGGACCCTACCAATTCCTCAACATCGTCGGAAAGGGATCTTATAAGCTCGCCACGATGGACAGCGAACAACTGCCAAATAATTGGAACATATCATTTCTCAAATGGTATTATTGTTAAGGTATGACTTTATCCCCTTTTTTCATTTATATATTCGACACTAACTCACTGTAGGTGTTCGATTGAAGACATCGAGACCTCAGGTTTTAAAGCGCGCATTACACTCCTTTTCCCTTAGATCGGTTTTTATCCCAAGCGGATTTTTCCGGCAAGGTTTTTAACGAGGCAACAATTATATGCTACCTGAGGATAATTCAACAGTATCCAAGGCTTCTTTACAATCAACCTCGAATACTGGGGAGCGTCACCCTCGGATGTTACACTTTTGAGGAAAGTTTTTCGTGTCAAAGGGTCTCGATAGAGAAACTTTATAATGGGACAAACGGTCGAATGAACCGTGTCCGTATAGATTAGTCGATCCCTGATGGCAAAACATGTACGCATGTATAAATTATACAAAGAAACATTCTTTCTATACCAAACATATTGTTTCTCAAAGAAAATTTTCTACTATACAAGCTCTATACTTATGATTTTGTGAGAAATGGCTCAAGGGCTAAGTGCAAATATACCTCGTACAATCGGGGACTACCATCGACGATCGACATATTCGAGTAATCTAAACTCAAATTCATAAGACCTCAAAGAGGCACCCCTCGATCTATAGTCCAAGAAAATCACTCTCGGGGACTAACACTTCGAACAAGTTTGAAGTGTTATTGGAAAATAATCCCAAGAGGAATACCCAAAGGCTACGGCCAAATTAAGGCGGCTCGGAGACGTCTGAATACCGCAATAAAAATAGACCTTCAAATTCTTTGAAAAATCGGTTAAAAAGGGCTACCCTTGGCAAGTAATCAAAAGGGCTTCGATGAAATCAGCCCTAGAAAAACCTTAAGAGGTATCAAAGTTTCTTAACACAAACGTGCTAAGGCACAAAAAGCAATGGGGGTTTCAATCGACATCAAACCCTCAAAAAATCCAATGGGTAGAGAATATGTGTTAAGGCATAAAGAATTTTTTTACTAAGTCTTCTAAGCCGAAAAAAGGGAAAAATATACATCGTTTAGAGGCTATATCGGCCCAATCTAAAGAGCCTAAGGGCCAATACACTTAAGAGTTCGATATTTTTTTCTCACTTAATTCGGACCTAAGGGTTCCCCCACTCCGAGCTCAAATAAAACTAACTTGAATATAGTTCGAGGATTCATCATTATTTGATATAAAACCTTAAGGGGTCTATTACTGTGAATTCGAAACTTCCTCGAACTCGGCTATAAAACAGTACGATTACGACTTCGATTAAGCCATCCAAAATCAAAATCCCGAACATATTGTTGAGCTCGAGGACTCGCACTCGCTTGACTAAAAACCCTAAGGGTTTGTTCTACTCTGAGTTCGAGCTATTGCTCACTTGATTATAGAAGCTACAACAACCTGATTGCAATAAAGTTTTCACAAAGCAAAGGCAAAATAAGATTTATCATAAATCAGAAATCGGAGACAAAAGGAAAAGAAAAGGAGTTTTTCATATATACAAAATGTTTACAAAGACCACACAGGGTCTTACACAAATTATTTCCTAAGTGTCTAGTCCGCCTCAGGAGCCGCATCTTCGGGAGCTGCATCTTCATCTCCTCCGTTCTCGGATCCACTCGCGGAGTCTTCATCATCGGAAAGAAAAGCTTTGGCCTTGTCCTCCAAAACCTCCTCACTCTCGATATCGACCGTGAGGTCCAAGCCACGAGCATGTACCTCCTTAAGAGACTCTCTCCGAGACTGACCCTAACCTAAGCAGCGTCAGAAATTTCCTTTGTCCGAGTGTTAGCGGCTTCAGTGTCGGCTTGGTAGGAGGCCACGAGCACCTCTGCCTCGGATGTGGCCCTTGCAAGCTCAGCAGCCAATCGAGTCTCAAGCTTTTCAACCTTCCGAGCTCGGGCCAAGTTCTCCTCCTTCACACTTTGGAGTTGACGCTCAACCGAAGACAGTTGGGCCCGAACCGCATCTTTCTCCAAGGCGAGACGGTCCATGTTCTGCTTCTACCTCAAAGTCTCTGCCTCTTTCATCTTGGCCTTCTCATGAAGCTGCTTAACCAATTCAGACTTTTGCTGAACCTGCAGAATCAAAGTGTTAGTCGCCAATATCAAGTTAATACATAACAAGCTTCCAAATATTTACATTACTTGTTCAATTAGCTAGGTCTGATCTTGATGAGCTCCTATCAACTTGGCTCGAATACTCATGATCTCCTCTTCTTTTTGCACATAGAGGAGTTTGAGGGCATCTCTCTCCTCCACAAGCTTTTTGAGATCAGCCTCACATCGGGCCAACTCAGCTCGGTATTTGGAGGACGCTTCTCGATGGAGCGCCGTAGCCTGTACAAAAGAAAGGAAATCAGACTTAGAGAAATAAGAACAAATGCAAGAATGGTAACACCATCGACCACAAGTAAAACTCACTGGGTTCGGAAGCCGCTGAGCCTCATCAAAAATGAGTGATGCATCCAGGTCGTAAACATCATCGACCCCCGCGAAGCAACCGTGAAATATATCATCCCCTTCGGGGGCCGTCCCCACATCGAGTGTCCCTATGGACCGGCATCCCGAAACTGCCCCTCAGAGAACGTGGGGTCGGACAGCGAATTATCAATGTTAATTTCACCCAGCGAGTCACTTGGGGCATTCTCTTCTCTTTGAAGGGCCTCAGAACTAGACCCTTCAAGCACACCCACCGGTTTCTCATCACGGCAGGAGGCATCCTCAACACCCGATGACTCGGGGATTGTTCTTGGACCTTCCTTCAAGATCACCTCGGTCTGTGGCTGAATCTCCTCGACCGTCGCTGGCTCAGTAGTTCTCGAAACTTTGATGACGTCCCTCTTCCAAGCCACCAGTAGGCAGTCGACATCTTCTCCCTCCTCGTCTTCATCTCATAGCGTTTGGATTACAACGGTAGGCAGAACGGCGAGATCAGTCTTCGACTTTCGAGCCTTGCTTTTCTTGGGCTTTGGGGTATCTAGTGGAGAGGCCCTTCTTCTTTTCTTGTCTTTGTTCGGCTTGGGGACCTCCTCTTCCCCGAAGGGAAGCGGCCTCATAACGACACTATCTCCAAGACCTATATGAGAAGAAATCAAGTTAAAAGGAAGTATTTCACAGGAAAGCATCAAACACGGATAGGGGAACTTACCATGATTTTTGGCCTACCATCGACCCTTGGCCAAATCACACCACAAACGCTCAGCATACGAAGAGGTTGAAACTAATTGTCAAACCTAACCTGCAAGGTCCGGGACTGCACCAGGAAACCAGGGGGAAGCTGCACCATAAAGAAGAATATAGATAAGAAGAGGTAAAGGAAACATAACAAGTAGTCAAATGTTATCGGTGAAGTTCTACTTACGCTTCATGTTCCACTTTTCGGGGAATGGCATCTTCTCGATGGGGATTAAATCGGAGGTCCTGAATCAGGCAAACCGGCACATCTATCCTCGATCCTTATCCTCATCTATGCTCGAGAATAGCACCTTCATGGCCCGGCGCTGAGGCCTTATCAGTCTGCCCCGATAAAGACGGGGGCTGTATAGCCTAATGAGATGATCGAGGGTGGAAGACATCCCCTCGATCTTGCTCGAGAAGAATTTGATCAAAATGACAATGCACTAAAAAGAGGGGTAGATCTGGCCTAGGGTTACCCGGTACTGGCTGCAGAAGTCGATTATGACAGGATCGACAGAACCTAGTGTGAAAGGTTAAGTATGCACACTTAAGAACCCTTTCACAAGAGTGGTGATGACCTCTTTCGGGGTAGGAATTACCACCTCTTTATTCTCCCAGTGGTAGTCCCTTTTCACCTTATCGAGATCGCCTTCAGATATCGAACAGATGTATCTAGACATGGGCTCGCATCGACCAGGAATTGAAGAGGGTTTTTCGACTTTAAAGTCAGAAGTAAGTTCACATGGCCCGGGGATGCACTCTTCGATACGTGGCTCCACCGGTATTTTGTCACCGACCGGCCGCGATGAGGAGGCCTTTTCTTCTTGAGGAACGATCTTTGATGTTTTTGCCATTGCTATATGAGGTTTAAGGAAGGAAAAGGCGGAATTTGCATTTTAATAAGAGATTGGCAAACGGAAACCGACAAACTTGATGGACTTGAAGAGAATAGAAGAGCTTTTGAAGATTAGAAGAAGTTTGAAAGTAAAGTTTGAAAAGATTATGAAGGTGGTCTATTTATAATAGCCACTTTGACGGTTTGAAAGCACTGGTGGCCGACCATCAACTCGCGTTAATTAATGACATTGAAAACTGTGCAGACGCGATGCTTCAATCTCTTATGTCGCTTACGTCACAATGTTGTCATCATAATTGATCGAGGTATTAAATCGAAGTCTCAAATTCGTTTCTTCCCGTTACACTCCAAAAAACTAGGGGACTATCTGTATACGGTCAAAATTGGGCATACCCGATTTCGTTGGCAAGGAAGTTGCCTTGAGGGTAACCTCATAATAGATCGGGCTCGAGCTTGAAGATAGAACATCACGCCTGAGAGATCGAAGTGTTCATTGATATTGAGCCCGACAACAATCGAGATCAAATATGACTGACTTCGAGTAAGGCAATAACGGAATGACGAGATATCAGTAGCCGGTCGAAGATCCCGGCGGGAATCCTAGAACAGATCAAATTAAAGCGGTTATTAGTGCCAATTATGGGATCTACTTCCGTTATTAGAGTTATACCTTATTTAGGATTCCTCTATTATATAAAGAGAGATCCCATTCACTTGTAAGAGAAGCGCAATGATTATTTACTGATAAGAATATACATATACGCTGCTTTCTTTGTTTTACTTACCGTTCATAGTTGTTTGTTCCATCCTCCATTGTTTTTATTAACTAACCTCGAGACTATCTCTAATCGAGGTCGAGGTATTGTTTGCGGACCGGTTTGATTTATTTTATTGTCCAATTTATCTATTTAATTCGTTGTTTATCAATTGATGCTAGTTCAAATCATATATCCTTAAAACCACAATATAAAATTAATTGTTACTCAATTATTAGGGTAAACACATGTAAGTGCGGATAGTTTATTAAGAAAACTTAGAAGCATCGTCATAAAACTGATTTGTTAAAGCATGCGAGTTTCTCTCTTATCCAATCCTAGAGGCAAAATTATTAAGTGAATAACTCAAAACGGAAGAGGAATTAAGTTATCGAATTTCCATATGTGAGATGTGAATTAAATCCTATAAGTAGGATATCTAGGCGTGGTATTTAAAATTGATAGTCAATAGACGAGTGTTGAATAACCAACAGATTGATCTGAGTAATTTGAACTTACACTTCTTATAGGCATGTTCTATAAATAATTACATTACTTGTTAAAACTGATAGGCAAATTCCAAAATCATACATGAACAGGTTTACCCTTATAAAAATCTTATAGGCAGGATCTCTAGTTACAACGTAAAAGCATGTTGAAGTCGTATTATGTCATATAGGCATGATCTCTAGGTTATAATTATTAAAGCATGTTGAAGTTGTATCAAAATCTATGGACATATTCTCTAAATTGACATTTTGGAGGATACATTATGTCCTATGAAACGAGTTATGATACCCTATCGACATGATTTCTAATATTATCACCTCATTAAACTCGCATACTTTCTAACAAAGAGTAAAATAAAGTCCCAACTCCCCAGATTATTTACTAGATCCCCAATAGTATTTACAAATAATTATTACAGACCCACATTGAATATGAAAGGAACTTAAAAATAAACTAATTGCAAGCCTTAGGCCCATTTCGAGCTTCTATAAACTTCAGTGGACTTGGACTCTCATACTCGCAGCCCAGGTTGGGACTCCCCTAACCCATGAACGCTCAAGGTGAAATAGACAGCCGAATGCTTAAGCCCAATACAAATTATGGCCCATGAGACTAGACATAACTAGAACCACACATTTATGTGAAAATAGCACGGGCTAGCCAGTTTTCGGACCGGTAGTTAAATATTAGCCAGCGTTTGCAAAGTCATTGAAAAATAGTCACTATTTTGCTGCAACACGGAAAGTTCCTGTATAATATACCGGAGATTGGCGCACTTGTGTATGAACTTCCAGCATATTATGCTGGAACTCCAACACAAGGAAAGTTCCAGCATAATATACTTGAGATTGAAGCACCTGTGTATGAACTTCCAACATATTATGCTGGACCAGTATATTATACTGGAACTCCAGTATATTATGCTGGAAGTCCAATATATAATGCTGGAAGTCCAGTATATTATGCTGGAATATTTTTCGAATTTTGAACAGTGTTCTCGTTAAGATTTATCTTTACATGAAAAGTAACTAAAATTCGATTACTTTTGAAACTGTGTCTATTTTTCAATTACCACTCGTAAATCTGGTTATTTTTTAATTTCACCCCACTTTTATACAACTTCAGTAATGTGCAACGATATGTATATGATTAAAGACACGTATGGGATCCTATGGGCACGAATTCTAATACAAGGCCAAAAATTAATTCACAGAATTTATAAGTATCAATAGGCATGCTTGGCATAGAAAGGAGAAGCAGAAGGTCCTTATTTCGTATGCACAGACCAAGCTATTGTAGTTCATGCTTCATGAGGATCATGCCATATGTAGTTCTAGATCTAGGGGTGGACGATACTCCTGAAGCAATTTATGATAGGTGTAGGATGGACGATATATGTGAGTACGGGTTTGGAATGGAGATGGTGCTATAAATGGGAGACGCCGTACAGTGTGGTACGGATGACAAACTGAATTTGGGTGAATGGTTATTATAAAGGAGCGTTGTTAGGCGTAAAGTAGTATGTAAAATCGGCTATTGTAAATGGTCGTTTGGACATTAATTGGTGATAGAAAGATAAAGGAAAATGGAAGTCAAAAGTGGAAATGGGAGCAAAAACTGCTTCGGTTTGATGTAACGATCATCTTCATTTCTTACCGCAGGTATTTAAATATAGATGCACATTCCCTTTAGACCATAAAGAGTGCATTCGAACGATAAGGATGACGTTCTTGGGCTATCATGTCTTTGGGCCATGGAGTATATAATAAGCGATTCTTATGCCATAAAATGATATTTTTAGGCCATGCAAATAATGCCGTTAGACTATGATGCTTTGGATGATGATGTGCAAAATTGGATCCTTAGGCTATAAAATGGAATCTTTGGGCTATACAAATAATGCCTTAAGACTATGACTCCTTCGAATTAAAGAATGATGATAAGTAAGAAAGAGCACATCTATCTTTGTTACTGTGGTTCTAATACTGCCACTTTGAGAGGCAGGTTTCGTCCATGCAATGTTGAGAGAATAATGTTTAGCCTATACATAAGTTGAGGAGGCGATTTTTAAGCCTATACAATATTTAGGAGACGATCTTTCAACCTATGCAATGTTAAGAAGGCGGTGTTTCAGCCTATATAAGTTGAGAAGGTGATCTTTCAGCCTATGCAATATTGAGGAGGCCAATGTTTAGCCCATGCAATATATGTAATGCTTGAGGAAGTGATATTTCATCCAATGCGGGTGTTTGAGGAGGCGATCTTTTAGTCTATGAAATATTTGAGGAGGCCATCTCTCAGCCTATGCAGACATTGAGGAGGCAATATTTCAGCCTATGCAATGTTTCACGAGGCGATCTTTCAGCCTATGCAATATTTGAGAAGATAATTTTTCAGACTATGTAGACTTTGAGGAGGCGATACTTTAGCCTATGCAAATATTAAGAAAACAATATTTAGCTTATATAGATGATAACTTTTATGATTCGCGGCATATATCCTTTGAAAATTTCCTGACAATGTTGTAGCTGTTATTCCTGCATATAAAGAAAGATTGTAAGTTTTAAAGGGAAAAAGGTTGATTGGTTTTTACAACATGTGCGTCCCAAGTTGATGTAATGAATATGAGACATGTTAATCATGATTTAAATGAGTTTAAAGTCATAATATGGCAATATATGATGTTTCGATAGGAAATATAAACTTTGGGAAAAATCGGATTAAAGTTGTGGAAAAACCGACTAAGGATTTGCCTTGTAACAGAGTTTTTTGAGTAATAAATTTTGTGTGCTATATAGGGTCCTTTTGGTACATCTTATATACCAAATTGAAGATCTACGAGTCTAGTTTCCAACGCATTAAACCGTTCGTCGATAAGACATCGGAATAGAGAGATATCTGTATTTTTGCGAGACTGCACAAGCAGCTCGATTGGGACCCACTTGAGATGGCTACCGAAATTCCATCCAAAAGCTCTCCAAAACCCTACCTAACATATCCCAAGATCCCAAGAACCAAATTCAAAGGAAATCAACTCAAATCATCATCAACAGTGTTAAAGACTACAAGAAAATGCTTCTATGATGCTGTGGCGTGATTGGGGGCTATTGTGAGCTAAGTTGAAATAGGGTTTCGAGTTGTAGCTGCTGTCCAAGGTATGTATAATATCTTCTTGATTGTGCCTAAGGTTAATCTTGTGTCGTTTGTGTTGTTTGAGTGAAAAACCATAAGATAACACTTGAAAGAACATGGGATATGGTTGTCTTTTTGGTTGGAATGTTTTGTGAATAAATATATGGTTTGTGGTGGCTGAAAATTGTGAGAAATAATTTAATAATGTTGTGGTTGCTATTGTTAAGTTTTTCTAGGTGTTAATTAAGTTGATTAAAGAAGAAAAGAATAAAAATAAGTGATTGACGATAAAAATTAAGGTGCTAGACCTATGGGGCTGTTTTGGAAGGTATTTTGTGGATGTTTTGAACTAGAAATAATATAATACATATATGTATGATGTTCTGAAGGTTGTAAACTAATTTATAGAATAATATTTGCTTCAATTTATATCTTGTTATGAGTAAAAATGAGCTTGCCGCTCAATATGATTGTTAAGATAATCGGAAAAACTCATATTGGATTATATTGTTGTTGTTTCTATTATTGGTTATAGTTGTTGTTGTGGGGATGTTGATGACCCTTAGTGGTCTTTGGGATGTATTAAATATAGGGGATTTGCTGCCCAATTTTTCTTAAGCCATACGACTAGCCAAATACGATGGTACGACATTATATGTTAACGGGAATATCATTATTGTGCTTGAGTCAAGAACTTGCCCGGTATGTGAGTCGAAACGAAATTTTAGGTGATACTCGGTTTGAAAAATGATTTTAGCCTATCTTTGTTCTTTTTGAGTTTAATGCTTATCACAAATAAAATATATCCCTAGTTAACCATTTTGAGCTTATAGACTTTTATTTGGCTCCCACATTATAAGCCTAAACCTATTTTGTTCTAAATTGATATTGTTTTGATCCTTTTACCTTTTAAAGAACTTTAATTGTGAGATGAGCGCTAAAAGGAGTAAGAAGGGACTAAGTGAAAGGAAGAAAGGTGCACTTATTTTGTAAAAGAATACACCCCTAGTGGAAATTGCAAAAGAGAAAAAGAAAAAAATATTTAAATGAATAAATTGATATTTTGTTCTTGCTAGTAGGAATGAATATAAAGTAGTGCTTAAAGAAAGATGGAATATTGTTAGGGATGATTTTAGTTGTGAAATTAAAATTGCGATTGAAGAATTTGCACTTACAGTTGATTATGTGATGTGTTAAAGTGCTTAGGAGGGTTAGCCACTATTTCTAAATATATCCTACCCGTCCCTTAGCCCACACTGCAATCATAAAAAAGTCCTAATTGATTTTAAATCGAGCGAGCCTACATTAGTAGAGATTTATATTAAAAGCAAGCCTATGGTGCCAATTGCATGCATGTGACTTCTTTTGTGAGAGTGAGAGATTTTCTTTGATATATATGAGTCCTTAAAATATATTTGAGCATTTGATTTGAATGTATGGTTTCAACTTACTCTCTTGTTCTTGTTGTAAGGGCACATGGTTTCACAAGGGATAGGTAACGTTATTAGACATCTCTCTATGATGTTGGGTATTCAAGCCATGAGTGCATTTTGACATTGAGTTGGTTTTTGAGGCTAAGATTGTTAGGAACATGTTGTCTTTGTTGTGAATATTAGTATAGTATGGCATAAGAAAAGGGAAGTGTATGTGATTGTACATGCTAAAGTTTAATTATTGCTATAAACCATGGTCATTGGTGTAGTGTACCTCAATTGTGTAGAAACAAGGTGCTCAAGGATAGTGTGAATTGTAAGTTGACTCGAGGACGAGCAACGTTTAATTGTGGGGTAGTGATGTTTGGCTATAATTTCATATTTTTAGTGCATTACTTACTATACATTTTGGTGCTTTAATGCTAAACTATACTATATTTGTGCTTAATTGAGTTTATTTTTTGCGTAGGTACATTATAGATGAATTAGAGATTTTAGTTAAAGAATTGAACGTGGAGCTCTTTCTTCTCAAATGGGAGAGTCACTACAAGAGTTAAATTAAGCATAGTCCAAATAGTATGTTACAAGCACACAAAGGAATGAGAAAGAATGGAAACGTTAGGCATGGAAAGAATGAAGCAGCGAAACATTTACAAAAGAGTCTGGCGAAGTGAGGGATTTTTCTCGCGAAAGAGCTCGCGCCTCGAGGCCTACAGCGAGATGGAGCGCGTGGTGAAGCTCGCGAGGCGAGGTCTACAAAGAGGTGTTCGCGTGTTCCGGATTTTAAAGTTATTTTGTCTCCTTTTTAGTTTTGGACTTAGTTATTTCGTCTAGGTCTTTTCCATACACATATAAATAGTCATTAAAAACCATTTTTAAAAGGGATTTTGAGACCTGAGATTAGACCTAGGGAGAGTACGGAGCCGCCGTGGAGGCTGGAATTCATCAGATTCCATCTTTCGTCCATCAAATTGAGTAGTCTTTACTTTTTCTTGATGATTTATTATTTTACTAACATGTCTATGTGGAGCTAAACTTCACGTTCTAGGGTTGTGGTTGTCATGAAATTGAAGTTTATTAATTATATTACCGTTTATTCGAGTTATCATCTTAGGTTGTTTCTCTAATTCTGTGCATAATTGCTTAATTGTTTGGCCAGCAGTTGAGTTCTATTTACTATCTATGGTATGCTTGGGAAAGCCGTGTTTAGATTAGAGTAGAATTGGAGAGAGCTTGTTTTTGAAGCCGTGGCTCGGGAAAATATTTCGCGGTTAGGATAGGAATATACCTAACAGTTTTGCTTAGTTGAATACCGTATTATATTCGTTCATGATAGATTCAAGACCATTGGAATATAGGGTTGATATATTATGGATAGACGGATAGTATTGTGGGAACATGCTATTTATATAAACGATCCGGTCAACTAGCAATCATAGAATATTTGGATTAACAAGTGTAATTACGAACTCAATAGGATTGATAAACCAACCACAACCCTGGAATCTATATCTCCCTTGGTTACGTGTTTGAATTTCGCAATAATAGTTGTAATAGAAAAGTTACCCTTTTGATCATCTTGGACAGTAAGTTGATTTTAGTTTGCTTAGTTAATGGTTAATCTAAGTTTCTGTGGGTTCGACATCCGACTTTCGAGACACTTTATTACTTGACGGCCACATATACTTGTGTGTACTTGGGGAACTAACAACTACTACTATGCAGTCTTTATATACCCGTCTAGCTATCATTGGTTCCCCAATAGGTGTCGACACCTCAAAAGGTTCAATCAACTCAGGTTCTATCCCAAACTAACTAGTAACCAATGGAGTGACGTACGATAAGGTGGAAACTGGATCAATCAATGCATATACATCATATGAGGAGACTGATAATGTACTTGTAACAAAATTAGGTGATGACTCCTGATCGTGTCGACCCGCTAATGTATAAATACGGTTTTGAGGACCGCTCGAGCAAGATTCTCCACTTCTACCTCTACCACGACCAGCTGGTGCCTGGGAACCTTCCCTAAGGAGTGTACATATAATAACGAACTGGCTACAAATCTCGCTGACTGAACTATACTTGCACCACCTCTCGCCAGACAATCTCTCATAATATGGCATGGATAACCACAAGCATAACAACCACCCAACCCTACAAGGCACTGCCTGGCATGTTGCTTACCACACTGAGCACATTGTGGCAAGGGTGGCCTCATCTGACTTGAATCACCACTATACTGAGAACTAGAGGCCCTTGAACTCTGACTAGACCTTGAATATGTGGACCGATCAAATCTCCTACAGGAAAACTGAGGGGGTGCACTAGGCGATGGCTGGGCTGGATACCTCGGGTACTGTTGTCGCTGACCACCTCGAAACTCACTAAAAAGACCTGAAGATCTCACTCTCTTATTCTGGCCCCTATCATGTTTACGATAGGCCCTCTGCTTCTTCTTAGGCTCCTCTAGACCGACATACAGTCATTAAGCAGGTGCGGCTCTAACCCCATCACGAACCGGTGAACCCGATCCTCCATCTTAGCTACGATAGTGGGGGCATACCTAGCCAAAGCATCAAACTGAAGACTTTACTCCCGAACACTCATATTACCCTGCCGAAGGGTCTAGAACCTATTAGCTACGGCCCATCTAAACTCTGGTGCCAAATAATGACGAAGAAAAGCCTCTGTAAACTTTTGCCATACTGCTGGCGGGGCATCCTCACCTCTGGACAACTCCCAAGACTCGTACCAATTAACTGCAATATCCCAAAGTCTATAGGAAGCTAGCTCAACTGGCTCAGTCACAGTGGCCTTCATTACCCTCAAAATTCTCTGCATCGTATCAATAAATACTTAAGGGTCCTCATTTAGATCTGCTCCAGTGAATACAGGAGGGTCCAAATTAATGAAATCACGAACCCTCGCACTGATGGCCCTATCTCCATGACCGATATTTACCTCTTGTCGTCGAGCCTGTACAGCCACTAATCGCGTCAATAGTTGAATAACAACTCTCATCTCCAAACCCTGTGCATCCGGCTGAAGAACTGGGAGTACTGGGGATGGAGCTGGAGCTGGTGCCCCTCGAATCTCCTCCGGAGAGGGTAGGGTATGTGAAGTCTGAGATGGAGTCTCACTATGTGACTCTCCCGAGCCCTGGTAACTCGCGACTCTCGACTTGTAGTCTCATCATCCATAGACTTTCCCTTCTCGGCAACTGTAGCCTTCTTGGGCATCGCTGAAAACATAACATAACGTTAGGAAAATGAATTCTTATATCGCATGATCTAAGATAAGAAAAGAGGGTAACATCCTATATGTCCTGCAACCTCTTGTTTATAAGTGTGGTGCACAACACACTCATAAACAAGACTCTACTTGACACGGTCTGTAGATAACCCTAGGATGGAACAGCTCTGATACCACTTTTGTCACGACCCAAACTGATGGACTTTGACGAGTGCCCGAGTTCTACCTACCGAACACCCCTAAGAATACGTCTAAGATATAAACATGAAATAAGTGTATGTCATGCATAACATATGCCCCTAAACTGCTAAATCATGTGAATAACATACGCGAGGAGACATACTCAAAAGACATATATACATATACATGCGGAATACAGTAGGGCGAGCCGACAAGGCCACATACTATCGACCTATAGATGACTGTCTACAGACCTCTAATAGAGTGTAAAACTATATAAAGGATGGGATTGGGCCTCGTCATACCCTTATATATATATACAAATGCATTGTACCAAAACCCAATAGCAGCTTCGGATTAAATGGAGCACACCAACTCTCGCTGAGCTATGATCCTAAGGAGGGCGACCGTCAGCCTGTCTACCTGCACATGCGGGCATGAAATGCAGGCCCCCAGGAAATAGGGGTGTCAGTACGAATAATGTACCGAGTATGTAAAGCATACAAATTAATATATAAAAGGCATGAAAGAAACATAGAGTAAAGAACTCAACCTGTAGGTCAAAATAGCTCTGTGAATCATGAAAATGTTTATAATGTCATGTGTATGCGTATAAGTGTCATATCATGCATAGGTATATGTGTACATAACATCATCAAGACTATGAGGGCATCCCATCATATCATCTCAGCCTCTGTGGGCGAAATCATGAACGTATACCAGCTCATCAGATGGTGGTGCGTATATAACGCCATAACCTTTCCCCATACCCCATATATATATATAATATATGTGTTTATAATGCCATTTGGTCATGTGTCAATGTATATGTATAAATTAATGCAATGCATAATGAAGTAAGTCAATGCGATCTCTCGGAATGTCATGAGACCCATGAACAGACGATATGATAGTAGGCCATGGGGAATCAAAAACATAGACAACCCTAGTACTTCTAAGAATAGAATCATTTGTGCAAGTGGCGTGCTTGCTCGATTCGTTGTAATATATGGATCATGACAAAATGAAAGAAGGGATACCTTAACATATCTGTATAATCTCTTCCTTATTACTCAACCAAGCTCAACACAACTTCTTGCATCTACAACAAGTGACATGATATTTCTGTTAACATATAATGTCGTACCATCGTATTTGGCTAGTCGTATGGCTTAAGGAAAATCGAGCAGCAACTCCCCTATTTTTAATACATCCCAAAGACCACCAAGGGTCATCAACATCCCAACAACAACAACTATAACCAACAATAGCAACAACAATATACCCAACATGAGTTTCTCCGATTATCTTAACAATCATATTGAGCGGCAAGTTTGTTTTTACTCATATCAAGATATAAAGTGAATACAACTCTTATTACATAAATTAGTTTACAACCTTTAGAACGTAATACGTATATGTACTATATTATTTCTAGTTCAAAACATCCACAACATGCCTTCCAAAACAGCCCCATAGGTCTAGCACCTTAATTTTTATCGTCAATCACTTGTTTTTCATCTTTTCTTCTTCAGTCAACTTAATTAACACCTAGAAAAACTTAACAACAGCAGCCAAAACATTATCAAATTATTTCTCACAATTTTCAGATATAGAGTCTAGGGAAAATCGGATTAAAGTTACAGAAACACCGAATAAGGATTTGCCTTGTAACAGAGCTTTGTGAGCAATAAATTTTGTGTATTATATGGGGTCTTTTTGGGACATATTATATACCAAATTGACTAACTATGAGTCTCATTTTTAATGCATTAAACCGTTCATCAATACGACATCAGAATAGAGAGATATTTGTATTTTTACGAGACTGCGCAAGCAGCTCGGTTGGGACCCACTTTGCGCAGTCTCGTAAAAATGCAGATATCTCTCTATTCTGATGTCGTATTGATGAACGGTTTAATGCGTTGAAAACTAGACTCATAGTTAGTCAATTTGGTATATAATATGTCCCAAAAATACCCCCTATAATACACGAAATTTATTGCTCAAAAAACTCTGTTATAAGGCAAATCCTTATTCGGTGTTTCCGCAACTTTAATCCGATTTTCCCTAAACTTTATATTTCCTATCAAATGATGAAGGGCGTTATGGTATATAGCAATATTATGACTTTAAACTCATTTAAATCATGATTAACAAGTCGCATGTGTATTACTTCACCTTGGGACGCACAAGGTGTAACAATCTCCCCCCCCCCTAGAAATATTCGTCCTCGAATGTTAAACTCCCAAATATCTATAGAAATTTTGGCAGAGTCTCCTCTGTAATGGTACTACTACCAACCTGTCACACAGAGAACCCAACATACAAAGCCATACAGGGCCACAATCATCAATAACACCAATGGCCTCACACGATCAATAACAATAACTAACATAAGAGTCAAGTATCATATACGTACCTAAAGGCTATGATATCTCAGTATGATCCTCCTCCGGAAGCGGAAACAAGTGAGGATACCTAGTCTTCATTTCTTCTTCAGCTTCTCAAGTCATCTCTTCCACATTATTCTTTCTCCAAAGTACTTTAAACGAAGCTACATCCTTAGTTCTCAATCTCCGAACTTGTCTATCTAATATAGCAATGGGATCTTCCTCATATGATAGTTGCTATGTAAGATGAACATCATCAACTGGAATGACTTTAGAAGGATCTCCAATACACTTACGGAGCATAGACATATAAAAGACTGGATGTACAGACTCCAAGTTGGAAGGCAAGTCTAACTCATATGCTACTTGGCCTACTCTACATATAATATTATAAGGTCCAATGCACCGAGGGCAAAGCTTGCATTTCTCACCGAATCTCATAACGCCCTTCATCAGTGATACCTTGAATACCCAGTCGTCTACCTGAAACTTTAAGTCTCGTCGTCGATTATCTGCATAGGACTTCTGATGACTCTGAGCTGCTAATAACCTTTCCCTTATAATCTTAATCTTCTCAACTACCTGATGTACCGACTCTGGTCCTACTAACTTAATTTCCCCAATCTCGAACCATCCGATAGGAGAGCTACACTTCTGTCCGTAAAGAACTTTATATGAAGCCATCTAAATGCTGGAATGATTACTATTATTATATGTGAACTCAATAAGTGGAAGATGATCATCCCAGCTACCCCTGAAGTCCATAACATAAGCCCGTAGCATATCCTCCAGTGTCTGAATAGTAAGCTCAGCCTGACCGTTTGTCTGGGGATGAAATATTGTATTAAGACTTACCTGAGTCCCCAATACTTTTTAGAAGGACCTCCAAAAATTAGCTGTAAACTGAGCACCTCTATCTGAGATAATAGATATAGGGACATCATGAAGTCGTACTCTCCTTAATATAAAGCCTTGCATAATCCTCTAATGAATACGAAGTCCTGACAGGCAGAAAATGGGTTGATTTTGTAAGTATATCAACAATGACCTATATAGAATCGAACTTACGCTAGGTACGAGGTAAGCCTATGATGAAATCCATATTAATCACTTCCCATTTCTAAGTCGGAATATCTATAGCCTACAATAATCCACTAGGTTTCTGATGCTCAATCTTAACCTGTTGACAATTAGGGCACTGAGCAACAAACTCCGCTATATCTTTCTTCATTCTGTCCCACCGCTATATTCCCTTGATATCATGATACATCTTCGTCGCTCCTGGATGAATAGAATAACGAGAATAATGAGCTTCTCCTATAACCTGTTAGCACAACCCTGCCACATTAGGAACATATAATCGACCTTGATATCTAAGGACCCCATCTCCTGTAATCTCAAATGGTGTCTTCTTGTTTTGAGGGGTTGTATCTCTGTAGTGAGCTAGCACATGATCTTCATACTGTCATTCCTTCACTTCAGTTACTAGAGAGGATGTTGTCGTATCCTGAGTAGTAACTCCAGTACCACCTGAATCTAGTAATCGAACTCCAAGATTAGCAGGCTGATGAATCTCAAGAGCTATCTCACTCTTCTCTGGCTGTAAATATGATAGGCTACCCATAAATCTACGACTGAGGGCGTCTTCTACTACATTCGCCTTCCCTGGATGGTATAAAATATCAACATCATAGGCTTTCAGTAGCTCCAACCATTGCCTCTGATGTAAATTCAATTCCTTTTGCTTGAATATATACTGAAGGCTCTTATGGTCCGTATAGATATCAACATGAATGCCATACAAATAGTGCTTCCATATCTTTAGTGCATGAATCACTGCGGATAACTCTAAATCGTTAGTGGGGTAATTCTTCTCGTGGTTTCTTAGTTGTCTAGAAGTGTAAGCGACAACCTTACCATGCTTCATCAATACACAACCCAATCCAATGCACAAAGCATCACAATAGATAGCATAACCATTGGCCCCTTCTGTAATTTTCAGAACCGGTGCTGAAGTCAATTTGTCCTTCAATGCCTAGAAACTCCGCCCACAAGCACCAGTCCACTGAAACTTAGTTTCCTTCTAAGTCAAATTTGTCAATGGTGCTGAAAGAGAAGAAAAACCCTGTACAAATCTCCTGGAATAACCTGCCAAACCCAGGAAGCTACGAACCTCCGTCGGTGTCGTGGGTCTAGGCCAAGTCTTCACTGCCTCAGTATTCTATGTATCAACTCGAATACCCTCACCTGAAATAATATGACCAAGGAAAGCTACAGAATGCAACCAGAATTCACATTTAGAGAATTTTGCATACAACTTCCTTTCTTGTAGTACTCTGAGTACAGTACGTAAATGAGCTTCATGCTCAGCCTCTGAACGGGAGTAAACCAAAATATCATCTATAAATAGAATTACGAACTGATCTAGAAAGGGTTTGAACACACAGTTCATCAAGTCCATAAATATTGCTGGGGCATTGGTCAACCCGAACAACATAACTCGAAACTCAGAGTGCCCGTATCTGGTCCTGAATGTTGTCTTTGGAATATCTTTCTCTTTAACCCTTAGCTGATGGTACCCAGACTTCAAGTCTATATTTGAGAAACACATGGCACCCTGCAACTGATCAAATAAATCGTCAATTCTCGGGAGTGGGTACTTATTCTTGATCGTCGCCTTATTCAACTGCCTGTAATCAATACACATCCATAAGGAACCATATTTATTTCTTACAAATAACACAGGTGCTCCCCACGGTGATGTACTGGGTCTGATAAAGCCTTTTTCAAGCAAATCCCTCAGTTGTTCTTTCAACTCTCTCAGCTCTACAGGTTTCATTCTATACAGAGGAATATATATCGACTTGGTATCTGGTAATGTGTCAATAGCAAACTCAATCTCCTGCTCTGGCGGAAGGCCTGGAAGCTCATCGGGAAAAACATCGGAAAACTCATTAACCACCAGGATAGACTAAAGGGTCGGTGACTCTGCTTTCACATCATGTACCCAAACTAAGTGATAAATATAGGCTTTTTGATCATCTTCCTTGCCTTGAGATAGGAAATAAACCTACCCCTTGGCGATGCAGTATTACCTTTCCACTGCAAAATTGGCTCCCCTGGAAACTGGAACCGAACCATCTTTGATCAACGATCAACATTAGCATAATAAGAAGCCAACCAATCCATACCCATTATAACTTCAAATTCTACCATATCTATCTCAATCAGGTCTGCTACTGTAGAACGACTATGAACTACTATTATACAGTCTTTATATACCCGTCTAGCTATCACTGGATCCCTAATAGTGTAGAAATCTCAAAAGGTTCAATTAACTCAGGTTCTATCCCAAACTTACTAGAAACCAACGGAGTGACATACGATAAGGTGGAACCTGGATCAATCAATGCATATACATCATATGAGGAGACTGATAATATACCTGTAACAACATTAGGTGATGACTCCTGATCATGGTGACCCGCTAATGCATATATACGGTTATGAGGACTGCTCGAGCTAGATGCTCCACTTTTGCATCTACCACGACCAACTGGTGCCTGTGAACCTTGCCTAGGGGGCGTACTGATGATGACGAACTAGCTACAGATATCGCTGACTGAACTATACCTGCACCACCTCTCGCCGGACAGTCTCTCATAACGTGGCATGGATAACCACAAGTGTAACAAACACCCAACCCTACAAGGAACTGCCCAGCATGTTGCTTACCACACTGAGCACATCGTGGCAAGGGTGGCCTCATCTGACTTGACTCACCCCTATACTGAGAACTAGAGGCCCTGAAACTCTGACTAGGCCCTGAATATATGGAATAATCAAATCTCCTACTGGAAAACTGAGGGGGTGCACTAGCCGATGGCTGGGCTGGATACCTCGGGTACTGATGTCGCTGGCCATCTCGAACTCACTAGAAGGACCTGAAGATGTCGCTCTCTTACTCTAGCCCCTATCATGCTCACGATCGGCCCTCTGCTTCCGCTTACGCTCATCTACACCCTGAGCGTATGTGTGAATACGAGAAATATCTATGCCTGGCTGAAATGAGACCGATATACAGTTATTAAGCAGGTGTGGCTCCAACCCCATCACGAACCAGTGAACCCGATCCTCCATCTTAGCTACAATAGTTGGAGCATACCTAGAAAAAGAATCAAATTGACGGTTGTACTACCGAACACTCATATTACCCTACCGAAGGGTCCAACACCTACTAACTCTCCCCCGTCTAAGCTCTAGTGGCAAATAATGACGAAGAAAAGCCTTTGTAAACTTTTGCCATACTGCTGGCGGGGCATCCTCACCTCTGGACAACTCCCAAGACTCGTACCAATTAACTGCAACATCCTGAAGTTTATAGAAAGCTAGCTCAACTGACTTAGTCGCAGTGGCCTTCATTACCCTCAAAGTTCTCTGAATCCTATCAATAAATATTTAAGGGTCCTCATTTGGATCTGTTCCAGTGAATACGGGAGGGTCCAAATTAATAAAATCCCGAACCCTCGCACTGATGGCCCTATCTGCATGACCGATACCTACCTCCTAGCGTCGAGACTGTACAGCTACTAATAGAGTCAATAGCTGAATAACATCTCTCATCTCGAGACCCTGTGCATCTGGCTGAGGAATTGGGGGTACTGGGGCTGGCGCTGGAGCTGGTTTCCCTCAGATCTCCTCCGGAGAGGATATGATATGTGAAGTCTGAGATGGAGTCTCACTATGTGACTCTCCCCGAGCCCTGGTAACTCGCGGCACTTGACTTGTAGTCTCATCATCCACGTACTTGCCCTTCTGGGCGGTTGTAGCCTTCTTGGGCATCGCTGAAAACATAACATAACGTTAGGAAAATAAATTCTTATATCGCATGTTCTAAGATAAGAAAAGAGGGCAACATACTATATGTCCTGCAGCCTCCTGTTTATAAGTGTCGTGCATAACACACTCATAAACAAGACTCTACTTGCCACGGTCTATAGACAACCCTAGGATGGAACTGTTTTGATACCATTTTTGTCACGACCCAAACCGATGGACTTTGACGAGTGCCCGAGTTCTACCTACCGAACACCCCTAAGCATACGTCTAAGATATAAACATGAAATAAGTGTAGGTCATGCATTACATCTGCCCCTAAACTGCTAAATCATGTGAATAACATACGTGAGGAGACATACTCAAAAGACATATATACATATACATGCTAAATACAGTAGGGTGAGCCGACAAGGCCACATACTATCGACCTATAGATGACTTTCTACAAACTTCTAATAGAGTGTAAAACTGTATAAAGGATGGGATTGTGTCCCATCATACCCTTATATGTAAACAAAAGTATTGTACCAAAATCTAATAGCAGCTCCAAATCAAATGGAGTACACCAACTCTCACTCAGCTAGAATCCTAAGGAGAGGGACCGTCAGCCTGTCTACCTGCACTTGCAGGCATGAAACGCAGCCCCACAGGCAATAGGGGCGTCAGTACGAATAATGTACCGAGTATGTAAGGCATAAAAATTAATATATAAAAGGCATGAAAGAAACATGGAGTAAAGAACTCAACATGTAAGTCTGAATAGCTTTGTAAATCATGAAAATATTTATAATGCTGTATGTATGCATATAAATGTCATATCATGCATTGGTATATATGTACATAAAATCATCAAGCCTCTGAGGGTATCCCATCATATCATCTCGGCCTCTGTGGGCGAAATCATGAACGTATACCAGTTGATCAGATGGTGGTGCGTATATAACGCCATAATATTTTCCCATACCCCATATACATATAATATACGTGTATACAATGCCATCTGGTCATGTGTTAATGTATATGTATAAATAAATGTAATGCATAATAAAGTAAGTCAATGCGATCTTTCGAAATGTGATGAGACTCATGAACAGACGATATG
The DNA here is from genome assembly GCA_000715115.1 of Nicotiana otophora. Classification (NCBI taxonomy): domain Eukaryota; kingdom Viridiplantae; phylum Streptophyta; class Magnoliopsida; order Solanales; family Solanaceae; genus Nicotiana; species Nicotiana otophora. The sequence continues at coordinate 110,208 of AWOL01S0016471.1, read as the reverse complement.
ATAGTAGGACATATGGGGAATCAAAACATAGGCAACCCTAGTACTTCTAAGAATAGAATCATTTGTGCAAGTGGTGTGCTTGCTCGTTTTGTTATATCATATGGATCATGACAAAATGAAAAAAGGGATAGCCTTAACATATCTGTATGATCTCTTCCTTATTACTCAACCAAGATCAACACAACTTCTTGCATCTACATTGGCACCCCGTTCCTCGTCCATTGGCTCCTCCAAAGGCTCAGATGACTCAATTTCCATGTCAACATCCAAACACAATGTTGAAAAATACATGGAATGAGGATCAATATGCCCTAACTCTAGAATTGTATTACACTTTACATCTTCATATGTATACACACTAGAGTCTTCAAATATAATATTATCTACTTCCTCACATGACTCTAGAACAGTCTTCTCAGCATTGGCATCCTCAAGAAAAATATGGTCTAATGCTTGGTATTCTCGTTTTAGCTCCTCAATTTGGTCTAGAAGAGTTTTTTCAGTTTCACACAACTCATCATTAAATTATTGGGCATTGAACGCATCAACCTTTGCACTCAAATCTGCATCCAAGTTGTGTAAAGCCAATCCAAACTTGTCAATTTCTTGTGCAAGATCAACTCTCTCCTTCAACCAGTCACTCACCAACTTTGTTAGAAGATAATGTCATTCCTCATATTCCCTTAATCGTGAATATTCGTCCAAATACCAAGCCTTACTCCCATATTCAAATTCAGATCTCCCAGAGTTCAGGTCATCATAACCCCAAAAAGACAAGCCATAAAAGTCTTATGTCAACCAAGTGTCTTCATCAATAACCTTACCTCCGGATATTTTATCCCCAGATGTCATGTTAAGAGAACTATGAACACACTAAGAGAAAGATCAGATTGTTATAAAAACAACATTACAATAAGAAACAAAAATAAACAAAACCTATAAAGATAAAAGTAAAAGTCCAATCTAGAAAAATAACTAAATAAGAAAATTAAAAACTTGAACAGAAATCAATTAAAAGCTTAAGTTAGATAAACAATCAATAGCTAAGTCCCCGGCAACAACGCCAAAAACTTGTTGGTTCCCCAAGTACATGCAAGTATACGTGGCCGTCAAGTAATAAAGTGACTCGAAAGTCGGATGTCGAACCCATAGAGACTTAGATTAACCGTTAACTAAGCAAACTAAAATCAACTTACTGTCCAAAATGATCAAAAGTTTAACTTTTCTATTACAACTACTATTGTGAAATTCAAACACGTAACCAAGGGATATATAGATTCCAGTGTTGTAGTCAGTTTATCAATCCTATTGAGTTGGTAATTACACTTGATAATCCAAATTATCTATGATTGCTAGTTGACCGGATCATTTATATAAATAGCATGTTCCCACAATACTATCTGTCTATCCATAATATATCAACCCTATATTCCTATGGTCTTGAATCTATCATGAACGAATATAATGCGGTATTCAACTAAGCAAGACAATTAGGTATATTCCTATCCTAACCGCGAAATCTTTTCCCGAGCCACAGGTTCAGAAATAAGCTCTCTCCAATTCTACTCTAATCTAAACACAACTTTCTCAAGCATAGCATAGATGGTAAATAGAACTCAACTGCTGGCCAAACAATTAAGTAATTATGCATAGAATTAGAGAAACAACCAAAGATGATAACTCGAATAAACGGTAATATAATTAATAAACTTTAATATTCATGGTAACCACAACCTAGAACGTGAAGTTTAGCTCCACATAGACATGGTAGCAAAATAACAAATCATCAAGAAAAAGTAAATACTACTCAGTTTGATGGAAGAAAGATGAAATCTGATGAATTCCGGCCTCCACAGCGGCTCCGTGCTCTCCCTATGTCTAATCTCAGGTCTCAAAATCCCTTTTTAAAAATTGTGTTTAATGACTATTTATATGGGTAGGGAAAATACCTACACGGAGTAACCAAGTCCAAAACCAAAAAGAAGACAAAATAACTTTAAAATCCGGAACATGCGAACATCTCGATGTAGACCTCGCCTCGCGAGCTTCACCGCTCGCTCCATCTCAATGTAGGCCTCGTGGTGCGAGCTCTGTCGTGAGCAAAATCCCTCACTTCGCTAGACTCTTTTGAAAATGTTTCGCTGCTTCATTCTTTCCTTTCCTAGCTTTTCCATTCTTTCTCATTCCTTTGTGTGCTTGTAACAAAACTTTGAGGCCTTCCACTATTAAATTTTCAATTTGTCTTTTCCAATCACATTTTTAGTTGCTGCCACATACTATTTTGACTATGCTTAATTTAACTCTTGTAGTGACTCTCCCATTTGAGAACAAAGAGCTCCACATTCAATTCTTTAACTAAAATCTCCAATTTCATCTCCAATGTACCTACACATAAAGAAAACTCAATTAAGCACAAATATAGTATAGTTTAACATTAAAGCACAAAAATGTAAAGTAAGTAATGCACTAAAAATATGGAATTATAGCCAAACATCAGTAGTTCATTGTCGTTCTACAGTAGCAGACCTGAATGAGTTAGATATGGTGGAATTTGATGTTATAATGGGTGTCACGCCCCTTTTTCTCACGAAATTGGACTTCGACGTATGACAACTCTTTTAAATGAGGGTATTAAAAGAGAAGAGTCGCCACCTAATGGTTTTGAGGTGCGTTAGGGCACCTATTATGCAAATAACTCTGTTTAACGCCACCAAAGATATGGTAAGGGCTCAAATTACCTCAAAGAGAAGGTGTTAGGCACTCTTCAAGGTCCACAATTGTGGGTTCCGACCAAACTTAAGACTATGTGGATTACGTAATTAGGCTAGGTGATCAGATAAACAAGAAATATAAAAGTTTAAGAAGTTTCATTATAACACAATGAGAATTGGTACAAATCTTAAGGACTACGATGCTACGCCTGCAATGATCTATATTAAATGACTAAGTGTGAATAGCAAGTATATAAAGGAAAGGGGGGCTATATTTTTTAGACTAAAGGATCACCCCGTGCAATATAAATAATACTTCGCAACTCCATTTAAATAGGAGTTGCTCATATTATTCTGCAGGCACAGACTATCATCTCCTGCTATCTGATTGCTATATTGAAGTTGTTTACCTAAAGCATTCTAATTCAATTCTATGTCTCGACCTATGCGTGCACTACCCGTCCCATGCCTATGGTCCAGGAGGCTTTGGACCTCTATTTGAGTGGTTCTAGACTTACTTAGGTTGCTCAAAAATGATAAAACTAATTACGCATTCAAGAACAAAGAGGACTGCACATAATAGCAGAGAGTGGCTCATGTTAGCCTCCACACATAAACGGAGAAGCACATATACTGATTTTCTGATTAATCAATAGAACGTTTCAAACTTGAGACTCAGAATCTTTTGGTTCTATAGGCATGATCTTTATATGATTCCAATATCAAACAGGCAATGCTGCATTTTAGGCTAACGTATAGATTAAATAATTATAAGTCCTATAGACATGGTTTCTAAGTGATTCTTATTTTAACAATACGCAGGCAACGGATTTGCAGGTTACAAACCTATAGGCATGATTTCTAGATTGTTTGCGCAAAAAGTAGGGAAACGACCCCAAAATCATGAATAACCAGCGCTGATATTATAGACGAGTTTCTTAGACAGGTGACAATGTCCTAGCAGAATGATATCTATAGTTGGAAATTGACTATATATAGTTTTATCCCTATAGACATGTTGTCTAAGCGAGGCAGTGCAAACGATATGGGCAACTAACTGATTATTAAACTTATAGGCATGGTATCTGGATGAACAGTACAATGATAATTGAAGCAATTGATAGATTAGTCATTCGAATTCCTATAAGCATGGCACCTAAATAAGTAGAATATTGCATTGCTACGCCCTATAGACATGCTATCTAAGAAAGCACAATAGAAGAAACGGGTACGGAAAATACTTGAAATAGCATGCCTTGGCAATTTAAGTGATGTGTGTGCATGTGACTCCTATAGGCAGGCTTTCTACAATAAAACTAAAGCATGTAATAGCAAATAGACCACATAAATCCTATAGGCATATTTTCTACCCATTTATTTGAGAATTGAAGTTCCCTATCTCTTGTTTTACTAATTTCCCCACCTGTTTTGTTCTTACAAATTATTACAAACCCAAATAGAATAATTACAAGCACAAACAGAATAATTTCGTGCCCAATAGAACAATTACAGACCCAACACAAATACAAAATAACCCAGTGATGCTTCTGGGCCTTCACCGGCCCCAATCTTCATATAAACCAACAAGCCCAAATTACAGTACTTAGGGATGATTAAAGCACGGTTGAATTTAGTGTTCATGTCCAACAACAGCATGGCCCAACAAACCAACAAACGGCATGAACATAGGAACATAAGTGCAACAAGTCATTCAGGTGATTTAGAGTCTGGGCAAGGATACATACACATGGATTCTTAGTAGCAAGATTTCTAAGTAACCATACTAAAGGTGATTTCTAATAGGTGGAAGAACACATGACCACATACAAAGGGCGTTAGCAAACATATAGAATGAGTAGTAACGAACAGATTCAAAGTGATAGCATCACAGAGACAGGCTTTCAGAATAAGTAAAGTTTGATTGCAAAAATCTGTCAATCAAGAGTTCCTATAGCAATGGAATTAAGCATGATATTTTAAGGTAGGCATGGTCATGAAATAACTCTAAGAAGATTAGCAAGTAGCAAGTTATACATAAATTACTTAAACATCAATTTCCCTAAGAGGGTTTAGTACAATTTCCCTAAGAGAATAACAGTGGTTCTGCAGTGATTCCAGTCCGTTCAAAAGGGAAATGGGGAAGGGTTTATATAGCATCAGAATTAAGTACCCAGCAAGGAAAGATAGTAGATTAAACACAAATAAGGAAAATATAGCATGCAAAATCAATTAGAATCAATTTAGGGAGAAAATCCGGTAAACCCTAGTGTAGACGAAGGACAAAATAGCAAACAAATCTCACTGAGCCGGATCCATGGGGCCTGGTTGTGGGTGTATCAAGTCAAAAATATGGTAATAATACAGAATCAGAGTCGAGCGAAAGCCTATTGATATGCTTCCATAAACAACTCAGTACCAAACTAGTAATGTCAAGAAAACGAGAAAGAATGTTTGTGAGTACCGAAAAAGGAAAGGAAATATGGAAGATCTCCATATTCCCTTGGGTATAGGCTAGGATTTGGGGTGAGGTTTCTAGGGTTAGTATGAGAGGAGAGGAATTGAGGGGTGTTTGAGGTCGGCTGGATGGGGAAAATAGGTTAGGGTTTTAGGGTTATGGGATATAAGGGGAAGTGGGGTTTTATTATGGGTCGTTGATCATCTGAGATCAACGGCCATGATCAAAAGGAGATGGGCGGGTTAGGAAAATGGGTCTCAGCCGGGTTATAGGATTAGAGGGTATCTGGTATGGGCTGGGGCGGATTGGGCTATGGTTTGGGCCAAATTTGGTCCGAAATTGGCTTAGAAACTGGGCTATAATTTAAATACACGAAATCTATCAAAAATAAATTATAGAAAATGATTAATAAATGATAAAAAATTTATTTATGCATAACAGTACTTAAAAATAATAGCTTAGTATTGTAAAAGTATAAGGAATGATATTTTAGCACAAATAATGTAATAAATACAATTATGTATAGAATATAGGTTATTACTGTAAAATTAGGTAAATAGCTCAGAAATTTAAATGCATTTATGTAAACTGAATGTATGTGAGCATGAATAACAAATTTGGATGATTAAGTCATCATAAATAATTTAAGGGATAATTCTTTAAGTAATTTAAATGCAAGAAAATTAATTTTAAAACTCTAAAACTTGCAAAATATTATGGAAAATACTTCTATAAATCTTGTAAATCAAATAATGATGCAAAATTGACATTTTGAAAATATATATGCTATTTGAAAAAATGTGAGGGCCAAATTGGGTATCAACAACTACCCCTCTTTACCCGAGAATGATGAAAGAGTCGTCGGGTAAAGAAAATGATGACCAATTTTGGCCGAATTGAGTGGGGAATGATGTGATTGAAAAATGGGGGTTGAACCCTGGTTCTTGAGTTGCCTACATATCCCTAGTATTACGGAAATCAGGTCGTGTGTAGTTCTGGATCCAACGATAAATAAAACCGGCGGAGTTGTTATAAGATTGGTCGTATGCTTCGAAGAGGTTCTTTTGGGTAGGGTAGTGTTATAAGTAACGGACAATTTTAGATGGATTCATGAATGCAAATTTTAGATGTTACGGGTGTGTGAGGCAGATATTCGAACGGTCATGGAGTAAAAGGTAGTCTATTATTGGCAGTTGGTTATGTATCGAGGTGGTCAAAGGATGTGAACGTTGTGAACAGAAATTGGAGCGAAGATTGCTCCCATTTGTACAACAGTTATCTCCCGAATTACCTGCAAAAATTAAAACACAATGCATGTGAACATATATGGGTCATTGCGACAATTAAACATGATGCAAATTCCCTTTGGACCATGAAGGTTGTCTTTGGAAGATGAGGATGATGTCCTTAGACCATGACATCCTGGGCCATGAAGTGTATGATAAGGGATTCGCAGGCCATGAAATAGTGTCCTCGGGCCATGAGGATAATGCATCTGGACTATGACGCCTTTGAATAATGATGTGCAGTTTTGGGAGATCCTCAGGCCATGGAATGGTGTCTCCCAGCTATGAGGATGATGCCTTCAGACTATGACGCCTTCGGACAAAATGGCAATATTTCAGCCTACGAAATGCAAATATATGATGCTTAGTTGTATGCGAGGACGAGACAAGTCGAGGCTTAGTCTTACATGAGATAAGGGCAGTGCTTAGCCCTATGTGAAGGAAGTGGATAGTGCCTAGCCTTTTGCAGTGTAGTGGAGACAGTGTTTAGTCTCATGTAAGGAAAGGAAATAATGCTTAGTCTTTGACAAGGAAAGGCAATGCTTAGCCTCATGCAAGGAATAAAGACAATGCTTAGTCTCATGCAAAAACAAGGCAGTGCTTAGCCTTATGCAATTACGGAGGCAATGCTTAGCCTCATGTAAGAAGTGGAGACAGTGCTTAGTCTCATGCAAGGAAAGGCAGTGCTTAGCCTTATGCAACTATGGAGGAAATGCTTAGTCTCATGCAAGAAATGGAGACAGTGCTTAGTCTCATGCAAAGAAAGGCAATGCTTAGCCTTATGCAATTATGGAGGCAATGCTTAGCCTCATGCAAGAAATGGAGACAGTGCTTAGTCTCATGCAAAGAAAGGCAATGCTTAGCCTTATGCAATTATGGAGGCAATGCTTAGCCTCATGCAAGAAATGGAGACAATGCTTAGCCTCATACAAAGTAAGACAGTGCTTAGCCTTATGTAATGAAATGCAATGCTTAGCCTTATGCAATTACGGAGGCAATGTGTAGCCTCATGCAAGAAATGGAGACAGTGCTTAGTCTCATGCAAAGAAAGGTAGTGCTTAGCCTTATTCAATTACGGAGGCGACGCTTAGCCTCATGCAAGAAATGGATACAATACTTAGTCTCATGAAAAGAAAGGTAGTGCTTAGCCTTATGAAATTACGGAGGTGACGCATAGCCTCATGCAAGAAATGGAGACAATACTTAGTCTCATGCAAAGAAAGGTAGTGCTTAGCCTTATGCAATTACAGAGACAATGCTTAACCTCATGAAGGAAATGGAGACAGTGCTTAGTCTCATGCAAAGAAAGGCAATGCTTAGCCTTATGTATGAAAAGCAAAGGATAGCTGTGAGAGAGTGAAGTATTTCTTAGCTCGATGTGTTTGCGTTTGGTAACTTTTTCATTATGAAGTAGTGATTTTGTTGCGTGTATCTATTTGCGAATATTCCTATTGTGTTTATTGTGCCGGCATCCAAAGAAAAATTGTGAGTTTGTGGGGGAACGGTTGGTACGTGCTCTTGATTCCTTGCTTCGCCTTTACTCTTGTCTTGAGGTCTTTCTTGAGTTACCCTGGGTAACATCTGGATGCCATAGAAATAAAGTTTTTGAAAACCATGCATGCACTTGATAACATTATTTGTAAAAGTGTAGTTGTTTTGAAATATATGATAATGCATGAGATCAAATAATTTAGATAAACCGGTGACTGTGACACATTTAAAGACATTACAACCTCTTTGCTTTAGAATCTTGAGGGTCCTCCTCAAAATTTTGCCCTAGTTTAAATGCATACTTCTGGCAACACATTCCTTGGTTATTCTATACGTGATGAAGTCAGACAAACTCGAAATCTTGCCCCAGTTTCTGATCATGGGGGAAAATGAAGATTTTATTAGGATGTGACCGAACCCACAGGGCTGCCTACATATCCCCTCTTAAACGGGAATCAGGTCAAGTGTAGTTCAGTTACATCAAATGAAAAATGCAACAGTCTTAAACATAGTATCTCTTGACTGCCTCTGAATTGATAGGTTTCAGTCAAATCTTTCCGTCCATTTCTGCAAGTATAAGTGCTCCTCCTGTTAGTACTCGATGAACCATGAAGGGACCTTGCCAGTTGGGTGAGAACTTCACCTTGGCTTCATCCTGATGCGGGAAGATTCGCTTTAGCACTAATTGCCCCGGTGTGAATTGCCTTGGACCGACCCTTTTGTTGAAAGATTTTGCCATTCTATTCTGGTAGAGTTGACCATGACATACCGCATTCTTTTCCCATCAATGAGAGCTAGTTGTTCATACCAGCGTCGTACCCATTCCGCATCATTGAGCTCAGCTTCTTGTATGATTCTTAAAGAAGGAATTTCTACTTCGGCGGGAATAACGACTTCAGTTTCCTCCAAACTAGACTTTGGTTTGTTTTCAAAGTTTTCTACTTCTCTAACAATTTCCTTAGGTATTATATCATCTCCCAGATCCTCCGAATCACTATTCTTATGTTGCGTTGTCTCATTATATGTCACAGTCGTAGGTTCATCGGGATAGGTAATAATAATACTGTAAAGAAAAATGTAGAAAATAATAATAAATACGAAAAGTAGTAATGCATTAGTAAAATATTTAAAATAATATCAACAAGTGTGGCTCGATGACTCGAGCAATTATTTTAAAACAAAATACTGAAAATGTCTCAAATGCTCAAAAACTATTTTTAAAATAATTGATGCTAATTTGCCAAGCTACCCAAGAACTCGACGGGCCCGGGATGGTGCAGCAGTCCAGTTCTTGAGAACAACTCCTTTCTCTATGGTCTGAATAGTAAGGTCTTCCTCCTCCTCCTCCTCCTCAGCTCTTGCACTGCAGTCCATATCCTCTTCGTCTAGAAACAACTTCCTCATACCCGCTAAAACTTCATCTTCCTCGGATCCCCACATTATGTCAGCTTGATGGAATGTTTGGTGCAGAGGTGGTACCGATTGTTCTAGTGGATAATAAGGACCACGCCATGGTGGTGACCAATCCTGGTACTCCCGCCATGTTCTTAATGAGCAGGTCTTTTTCGGTCGATTCGGGTATGTATAGGGCTTGTTGTGGAGTATGGGGTAAAGTTTCCACATATATTGGATTACTTTGGTGAACTTCGGGAACTCGGGTATAAGGGTGGTCATTGGTTGCATTTTGGGAATGTGGAGTAGGTTGTGGTGCATTATAGGGAGTGTGATAAGTAGTGGTTTATGGGTATTGATCTGGATGAGGAGGGTGTTGTTAAGGAGTTGGTACTGGTGGAGGATTAAGGTTCTGAGGAGGTGTGGGATACTGGTGTGGTGCAAGAGGATTTGGTGGTGGGTTTGTTTTTGTATGTTTTGTGGTGGTATCTAGTTTTGGGTGGTCGGATTTTGCTGGTTAATGTTGGGGACATTGAGAGTGAGGGAAAGGTTTGCCAAGTTTTGAACCTGCTCAAGTTCGTCTTGTAGTTCCAAGATTTTATATTCTAGACGTAAGACCAATTCATTATGCGCCGGAGTACTTCGGCCATCCAAGGTTTTAACATTTTCTGCCACGGTAGCATTATCTTTTCTGATACCACTCAAATCATCCATCTTCTTTTTTCCTTTGCCTTTGGGATCGCTTGGTGGAGGAGGAGGTGGAGGACCTCTAGATCTTGTGTGATATGCTGCTGATGCCAGTATGCACGAACCAACCTTGCGGAATGGTAATAATCAAAAGAAAAGAAAAACAAAACAAAAGGTAGCCAAGTTAGTAAGAAATATTGAAAGAATGCTTGCGGTATTAAAACATCTTTTGCAAAGTCATGCAATAATTCGCGTCCTAATTTGGGGGACCTCATCATGCCTGAGGTAGTCCTAAGCGACACATAGACTTGGAGAAAATCGATGTCAATAATTGGGTCATTTCATTAATGCGAAAAATGAGCCAAACCTTTACTAAATTAACAATAATAATAAAGTTACTAATGGCATTTAGCCTTGTTACAATCCAAATCTAAAGCTAAGCCAGAAAGTAGTAAAGAATATGATTTCCTAGTCTACTTGGTCCCTGAAGGATCTTCCACGTGCTTGGCGCTTTTGACTCCATCAATCAGGTTCCCCAGATCGCGCATATTCAATAATAAGTAAGCCTTTGCTAGATGCCCTCCTTCACTGCCATCCGTGCTTTGACAATCTGAGAGTCTCTTCCTCATGTTTCCTTCAAGCTCCATCAATCCTTGTTCCAAGTATTCCAACCTCTTTGTTGACTTAGTGACAATTTCTTTCCATTATTTTATTGCTTCCATATTTACTTTGTGTTGTTCCAAATGTTTAGCTTCAGACTCGAAAATCCTTTTGCTCAACCTTCTATACTTAACCTATGCCTCAGCAGCGTTATCTATGATCCTGTCATTCAGATTGACTCCTGGATTGACGTCTCCCGCTATATCGTCCACCAACCAAGATGGATATAAGTATACATGACCGGTATGATATCTGTCTGGATCAATGGTGTCTTTTTCCATGATGGTCTTCCGATTCCACATATGTTGCGCCTAGAACTTGAATGGAATGACGTCCCCTTTGAAATCTGCCTTGTATTGGACCATGTTGAAAACCCGAGGTATGACTTGTTTTCTTCACGTTTGTCTCATTACCCTTGTAGGAGCATAATGATAGATGCCTCGCAACCCTATCAGTACCAGATGAGTAGTCTCTCTTGACCTGATGATAAACTCACTGCCAGGAAACCATTCGAACATCCAAAGTACTTGCTCGTCTATCAGATCGCTGAAGAATTGCACCCAACTTACATCATTTCCAGGTTGTGCAAACCTGTCTGGGATAAATGTCATTTTCTTTGGGTGATGGTAAGCTATGTGGTCATTCAACGGTCGTCGCAGAAGCTCTTGACGATATTCTCCTCTCTGAAAGTGTTCCAATAGCCAAACTTGTATTAACAGATTACAACCTTCGGAGTGTCCAAATCCCTACTTGCATCGATCTAGAGCGCAGTATATTTCAGTTAAAATCATAGGGACGATGGTATAAGTTTTTCCTTCGATGCCTTCCATCAGAGTCCTAGAGACCATGGCTAAGCGAGTATGGATTCTTTCCCCTTTCATTGGAAATATCAACAATCCCAAAAAGCAGATGATGAACACATAAACCAGGTGGTGCGTCCAACCCAAGGAAGTAATGGCAAGTTTATCATGATAAAGTCGGTATGACTTGCTATGCTCATACCGTTCATAAATAAATTTGAAAGGGATGTATGACTTCTTTAAATAGAGCAGCTCGTCATTTTTCTTGAAACCCAACATCTTTAGAAAACTGCGGGGGGTGCGATTCTCTGGCACTATTAATCCTGGACTATCCCATGGAAACTTAGCGAAGCCTCCTATTTCTTCCAGGAGAGGAGTCATTTCTATGTTGCCAAATCGAATGACGATCCTTTTCTCATCCCAAAACATGGTAGTGGCCTCAATTAATGACCTATTTGGCTGAATGTTTAGCAAGGATGGCAGGTTACCCAATACTCTTCTCACATGGTTCTTGTCGCAAGGTGCAAGGTCTTTCCATCAGTCGAGTAGCAAGGGTGGGATGTTTTGGACCATACCGAACCTGGGGACTTCGTGCCTCATTTTCTGCAAACAAACAAAAGTTAGACCCTTTCCCCCTCCAGATTTGACTATTGACGCAATAATAATCAACACATTGGCTCATTTTCTCCAAGAAATGCACATAATATGATAGTGTCCATTGGGATTATGGAAATCCCGTCGGACTTTGGACAAGGTTTATCTTAGGGGTGTTACGTTAATAACGCTCCAATCCGTGCTAGGTTTAGCATGATGCATGTACATTTTAAGTTGAAGTAGGGTTTCTAGAATGGTCTAAACGGGTATTCCCAAGTGGACAACTTGAGAGGGAAAGGCACGGGACCGTTGATTTCACAGTTGATCGACTAGTCTACCGCAGATAAGCCTTTTCGATTTAAAAAGGGTAGTTTTGGAAGAGCGCGGACACTCATCAAGTGCCGCTATGTTGATAATTGGAAAGAGTGGAGTATGATGTGGAGTATGCTTTATGTAGAGATAATAACACGTTACTGAGTATTTGTATGATAAAATATGTAAAAGCAGTAAATAAGATAGAAAAAGTAATCATGGAAAGAATAGAAAAGAAAGACAAAAGGAAGAAGTCAGTTTAGTTCGTAGAATATATGCAAGAATGTAATAAAGTAAGTAAGTAAGTAGGCATGATATAGCAATTTTGACAAGATAAAAGAGCGGTCATAGCAAGTAAAGGTGAATAGGGGGAAGAGATGTGCATGTCATAGTACATTTAAACAAATAAAGGTGAGTAGGGGACGGTATGTGCATGTCGTAGTAGATTTAAACAAATAAAGGTGAGTAGGGGAAAGGAATATGCATGTCGTAGTGGATTTAAACAAATAAAGATGAGTAGGGTAAAGGATGTGCATGTAACAAAGAAAGTAATCCACATAAGCCAAGTTCATTAGGGTAAGAGACTAAGTGTAAATCCTCAGCAGAGTCGCCATGCTGTCGCGCCCATTTTTCTCGCAAAATCGGGCTTCAACGTGTGACAACTCTTTTCAAGGAGGGTATTAAAAGAGAAATGTTGCCACCTAACTGTTATGAGGTGCGTTAGGGAACCTATTATGCAAATAACTCTGTTTGACTAGTCAACTCCACCAAAGATGGGGTAAGAGATCAAATTACCTCAAAGAAAAAGTGTTAGGCACTCTTCGAGGTCCACAACTGTGGGTCCCGGCCGAACTTAAAACTATGTGGATTACGTAATTAGGCTAGGTGATCATATAAACAAGAAATATAAAAGTCGAATAAGTTTCATTATAACATAATGAGAATTGGTACAAATCTTAAGGATTACAAGGATACAACTACAATGATCTATATTAAATGACTAAGCGTGAATAGCAAGTATATAAAGGAAGGGGGGTCCTAAGTTTTTTATCCTAAAAAATCACTCCGTGCAATATATATAATACTTCGCAACTCCATTTAAATAGGAGTTGCTCATATTATTCAGCGAGCACAGACTATCATCTCCTGCTACCCGATTACTATGTTGAAGTTGTTTACCTAAAGCGTTCTTATTCAATTCTAAGTCTCGGCCTATGCGTGCACTACCCGTCCTATGCCTACGGTCTAGGAGGCTATGGACCTCTATTTGGGTGGTTCTAGACTTACTTAGGCTGCTCAAAAATGATAAAACTAATCGCGCATTCAAGAACAAAGAGAACTGCATATAATAGCAGAGAGTGGCTCATGTTAGCCTCCACACATAAACGGAAAAGCACACAGAGTGATTTTCATATTAAGCAATAGAACGTTTCGAACTTGAGACTCAAAATCTTTTGGTTCTATAGGCATGATCTTTATATGATTCAAATATCAAACAGGCAATGCTGCATTTTAGGCTAACGTACAGATTAAATCATTATAAGTCCTATAGATATGGTTTCTAAGTGATTCTAATTTTAGCAATACGCAGGCAACGAATTTGCAGGTTACAAACCTATAGGCATGATTTCTAGATTGTTTGCGCAAAAAGTAGGGAAATGACCCTAGAATCATGAATAACCAGTGCTGATATTACAGACGAGTTTCTTAGACAGGTGACAATGTCCTAGCAGAATGATATCTATAGTTGGAAATTGACTATATATAGTTTTATCCCTATAGACATGTTGTCTAAGCTAGGCAGTGCAAACGATATGGGCAACTAATTGATTATTAAACTTATAGGCATGGTATCTGGATGAACAGTATAATGATAATTGAGGTAATTGATAGATTAGTCATTCTAAGTCCTATAAGCATGGAACCTAAATAAGTAGAATATTGCATTGCTACGCCCTATAGACATGCTATCTAAGAAAGCACAATAGAAGAAACAAGTACGACAAATACTTGAAATAGCATGCGTTGGCAATTTAAGTGATGTGTGTGTGTGACTCCTATAGGCAGGCTTTCTACACATAAAACTAAAGCATGTAATAGCAAATAGACCACATAAATCCTATAGGCATAGTTTTTACCCATTTATGTGAGAATTAAAGTACCTATCCCTCGTTTTACTAATTTCCCCATCTATTTTGTTCTTACAAATTATTACAGACCCAAAAAGAATAATTACAAGCACAAACAGAATACTTTCGTGCCCAATAGAATAATTACATACCCAACACAAATACAAAATAACCCAGTGATTCTTTTGGGCCTTCACCAGCCCCAATCTTCATATAAACCAACAAGCCCAAATTCCAGTACTTAGGGATGATTAAAGCACGGTTGAATTCAGTGTTCAGGTCCAACAACAATATGGCCCAACAAACCAGGCCCAAACAAGGAGACAATTGCCTCACTTACACATTAACAAATGGCATGAATATAGGAACATAAGTGCAACCAGTCATTCATGTGACTTAGAGTCTGGGCAAGGATACATACACATGGATTCTTAGTAGCAAGATTTCTAAGTAACCATACTAAAGGTGATGTCTAATAGGTGGAAGAAACCATGACCACATACAAAGGGATTTAGCAAACACATAGGATGAGTAGTAACGAACAGATTCAAAGTGATAGCATCACAGAGATAGACTTTTAGAATAAGTAAAGTTTAATTGCAAAAATCTGTCAAACAAGAGTTCCTATAGCAATGGAATTAAGCATGATAGTTTAAGGTAGGCATGGTCATGAATTAACTCTAAGAAGATTAGCAAGTAGCAAGTTATACATGAATTACTTAAACATCAATTTCCCTAAGAGGTTTTAGTACAAAAAGAAAATCCAAAATAGGGCATGAAGATCAACTCATAACAGGCAACAAATGCAGCAATCAAGTTTAACATAAACATAATGAACCCAAGGAGGTCAGGGATCAAACCAGTTAACCACGCATAGTGAACATATTCTGAAATTTTAGGACTTAAACAGATTTTGATGCTAGAGAACACTAGAATTGCAGAATAACATTAAGACGAATAGAATTGCATACAAAGGTAGCACAGTATCCAAATCATGTTGGCTCACAGATGTTCAAATAATATTAGTATATAGAACATGAACATAAGCAGAAAAGGGGAATAGGATTGCTAGAGTCAAGAGCACTAACTAGTTGCAAATTCAACAAAAAAAATGAGAGAAAGGCTAGGTGTCAGAAACAACTCGAATATCACCAGCAAAGAGAACAACCAAAAGACCCAAATCCTAGTGCGTCGGAGTTCACAAGAGCCTCAAATGGACCCCGAGCAGTACCTATACTAGGGAGGTCGTTAGAGAGGATTTCGACGGCCTTGGATTTCAGCCGGCTAAGAGAAATAGATTCAGAATAGAATCATGTGAGTGAGAGTTTTAGAGAATAACAGTGGTTCTTCAGTGATTCTAGTACGTTCAAAATGGAATTAGGGGGGGGG